>JAWQEG010004974.1:5000-110000 GCA_033782935.1 Petrolisthes cinctipes
TCTTTCCTCCTGAGTGTCTCCCTTCCATACACTCTCTTTCCTCCTGCATAACTGTCTCCCCTCCACACATACACTCTTTCCTCCTGACTGTCTCCCTCTACACTCTCTTTCCTCCTGACTGTCTCCCCTCCACAATCTCTTCCCTCCTGCATAACTGTCTCCCCTCCATACACTCTCTTTCCTCCTGACTGTTTCCCCTCTACACTCTCTTCCTTCCTGACTGTCTCCCCTCTACACTCTCTTCCCTCCTGCATAACTGTCTCCCTCTACACTCTCTTCCCTCCTGACTGTCTCCCCTCCGTACACTCTCTTCCCTCCTGACTGTCTCCCCTCCACACTCTCTTCCCTCCTGCATAACTGTCTCCCCTCCACACTCTTTTCCCTCCTGACTGTCTCCCCCTCCACACTCTTTTCCCTCCTGACTGTCTCCCCTCCACACACTCTCTTCCCTCCTGCATAACTGTCTCCCATCCATACACTCTCTTTCCTCCTGAGTGTTTTCCTTCCTGCCTCTCTCCTGTGTGTCCCTAGCCTTCTGACGGTGTCCCCCTTCACAGGACGTAACGACGGTGACGGAGACTTTCAATCCCCACGAGGGCAGCTGGGTCAAGATCGAGGTGTACCGGCTACTACAGGAGTGGCTCACCAACCCCGACGAGAACCTGGGCCTCGTCGTGACCGCCTATGACTCCCAAGGGCGTCAGGTGGCAGTCACTAACCCCACCGAGACACCGTCCAATGTGAGTCAAAATGAGCACTATGACGTCACCCTCTTGCAAAAATATGGTCTAAGTTGTTTTTTGTCGAGTTATGGATTTTTGTCTAAATTACATCTTCTTGTAGGATCAAAATACTATAATAGTAAAGATGACCACAGCTCCTTGAATCAGAGAATGAAGGAGACATGGCATTGAATCCACAAGTAGAAAAAGAGGAGTATGCAGTCCATAATAATCCACTACAGAAATACTAAGGTCCCTCCAGTAAGTATGGAAGCAGCCACTGACAGAGCTGAGAGTACAAAAACTTATAAAAGAACTCGGTCTTTTCTATGATCAGTAAACTAGTAATATGTTGTATAGCATGTGTATACGATCAAGTATGTTGGTATAATTATAAACAGTATAGTACTGTATGCATAAATTGTGTTCGCTTGACTACTAGTAAATGCTTTGGTGAATGAAAAGAGTAATATAATGTAAGAGTGTTTTCAGCTATAGATTGATCACTTCTTGTTTCAAATCCGGTGGCATATGAACTAAAATGTTTACTTTATTGTCTTCATTTTCTAAGTACTCCTATTACAGGTCTTTTTGAGATGAAATCTGGGGTTGTTACTTTCTATCATTCTTAGTGTTAATATGTAGCCTCCCGTGGAGTGTGTGTGTATGTGTGTGTGTTCAACTAAGACTACTCTTACTTTCGTTTCAGGCGCCGTTGCTGGAGATTCACACAGAGGAGACTCGCCGGAGTCGACCCGCGACGCTACAGTGAGAGTTCCCTCTGTGAACACAACGAGACCCGCTGCTGCCGCCGCCCTCTGCTCGTCAACTTTGTCGACCTTGGGTGGGACTTCATTGTGGCGCCAAAGGTGTATGAAGCATACTTTTGTAATGGAAAATGTCCATTCTTGTATGCTCATAAGTATGCACACACCACACTTATGCAGAAGCTGAACAAACCCAACGCCAAAATAGGTCCGTGTTGCGGATCAAGGAAACTTTCGTCTATGAGGATGCTTTACTATGACCATGATCACCAAATCAAATTTGACATCATATCGGAAATGGTGGTGGAACGCTGTGGTTGTTCTTAAGTCCACCTCCCTGCCGGTCGCTATGTCCGCTCTTTCAAACATCTGTGATGGAGAGTAAGTTTATACCCGAGTTGCAGTCCAGTCTCCAGTCCAAGTACGTCAAGCACACGTCACCTCGGCCTCATACTACCTGGCTTATCACCTGGTCCTTGTCACGTGTAATATCTGTACAGCATATTTCACAGCGTACGAAAATATTCTCATCTCGAATTATCACCGTCAATAAACATTGTGTAATTCCTAAATGAAAGGTGAGGAAGTGGTGTTGTCTGGCGTGGTGGTGTGAGTGAACCGTCTTGCCCCCTGGATGGAGCCAGGTCAGGTCACAGCCTCACCTCCACTCCTACTCGCTGACCGACCAGACAATACAAAAGGTTCTGCTTCATGTCCCTCACGACTCGCTGATACTTCTCCACTCTAAATACTCGAGGTAAAGCAAGAGTGACATTCCCATATCATAAATCACTCAGCTTTTCGAGTTAACTGCTTCATGTATATAGAACAGTAGAAGTTAATAGATCATACCCACCCTTTAATTACTGTATCAAAACCGAATGAAAATGAAAGCACAGGTAAACATAACACACGAGAGGTTCAGAGATACATTCCACAAGTTCCAAGAACCTATAGGAGTGGGTCAGAACTATTGACCTCGTCCATATACCCAGTTCACATTTTAATATCATTCCCCCAAAGCTGTCTGTATACCGCTGCTTGTCCTGACCACGATACAATAACTGTGCTTCCTCTCTGAACGTCCCGGGCGAGAATAAACAAGATGGGCCAATCAGACGACCCAGTACAGTACACTATATACCACACGTCCTGAACACGTCTTGGACTGGGGACTGGAGAGTGTCGGGCAAAGCTACGCTGCTCTTTCTGCTCAAGTACCCAGGCGAGATTATTGGACTTCCCTCCTCTCACTCACTATCTTCTTCGAGGGGCATCTTTTCCATTCTCCCTCATAGTGTCTCTCTCTTTTTTTTTTTCTTTTTTTTTCATTTTTCGTGTATTTTATCTGTCGTCCTCTCTCACACTATTTTCTTCACGGATATTATCATCGTTCGTAATAAATATGTTGATGGTGTTGACGATGACGTTAATTAACCATAGATACCGATTGATACATGAAGCCATTGTACAGTCGCGGCACATAGTTCTTGATCAGGGTGTAAGGGAAAGCCTGCATGGTCAAGGATTATGTGCCGCGACTGTACAAGCCATCGTCACCACATAAATCACGACTTTTACATACGGACGGCCCCTTAGTGACCTACCTTCCTTCCTTCCTTCGATCACACGTCTCCAGTTATTTTATTTCCTCCAATCTGTGCCACGAAGCAGACCCCTTATCAATATATATTAACAATGAGATTATTTGTTTCCTGAAATGGTTTAGGTGAATCAGTAGCCCTCCAATTTGACCACATGTTTGGATCAGTGTCGATTGGAGGAAGGAGACTCTTAGTGAGACATTTTATCAACACAACAAAATGGCCTGCGATGCACACCAACACTAATACAAACACCAACACTAAAAATAAATACAACACAACCAAACATAAATGTCAATACGAGAACGAACACCACCAACACAATAATAACACAATCACTAGCTTTAATTGTAGTACTGTGCAGGAATATGAGCACAAAACACGACCACTAACAACACAAGCAAACACCAACAAAATACAACAAACACAACAACAACAATAATACAACAAACATAACAACAACAATAATACAACAAACATAACAACAACAATAATACAACAAACACAACAACAACAATAATACAACAAACATAACAACAACAATAATACAACAAACACAACAACAACAATAATACAACAAACATAACAACAACAACAACAACAATAATAACAATAATATAATAGGAGTGGTGTGTGACCAGGCCAGTATCATTTTTTTTTTTTTCCCTTCTCTGATGCTGTGTCCTCTGTGTCTGTGTCTGTGTCTGTGTTAACTCCCTCCTCGTCTGGGTATCTCTGTGAGAATCTGTGAACAGCTCTGCACTTCAGCTGAGTGAACAGCTTCAAAGTGTTCATTCCTTCGTTGGCAATTATTATTATTAATAGGCCTGACCAAGTATTTTCTTTATTATTCCAATTTTCTTCAACCTAGAGCCTAAAAGTGTGTACATATACTGTATATTGACGGCTTGAATGCATATAGTTACTGTGGTGTGGTTGTTCCCTGTCGAAGTTGTTGTCTACGTAGTACAGGCCTCATTCCTAATCCAAAAAACACCTTATTTGCATCATCTCCAAAAAAATAAATAGATAAATCAGTGTCTGTCCCTAAAACAAAGATGGTCAGAACACACCCCTCTCATCCAAACACCTCTCATTAATTATTATGCTATTCTCCTCCCTTTCGATACTTCGTGATCTGCCACATCTCACTCCACCAAGAAAAAAAATAATTTTCCTTGCTTTGTCCCTC
The DNA here is from genome assembly GCA_033782935.1 of Petrolisthes cinctipes. Taxonomy (NCBI): domain Eukaryota; kingdom Metazoa; phylum Arthropoda; class Malacostraca; order Decapoda; family Porcellanidae; genus Petrolisthes; species Petrolisthes cinctipes. The sequence goes on from JAWQEG010004974.1 coordinate 9,286, forward strand.
CTGCTCACTCCCCACAGGAAAAACCATAAATAAATAAATATATATATATATATATATATATATATATATATATATATATATATATATATATATATATATATATATATATATATATATATATATATATATATATATATATATATATATACACACACCATATCTTCAGTCTGTCCTTCCCATTCACTCCCTACACAAACAAACAAACAAACAAACAAACAATCAAACAAACAAACTAACTAACTAACTTATCCTCTGTCTGCCCCATCATCTCACTCACTCACATAAATAAATAAACAAACAAACCTACAGTACTTGTGATTAGGAATAGGGTCGTACTCACGTTTGACCCAATCCCGAGCAGGTATAGGCAATCAGTCAGCCACGTGTCACCCTCAATGATTGGAGGTGTAGCTTAATTAAATGAGGGTCCGTCACACAGCACCTAGCTCTTTCCTTCGTCCTTAAAGTCCTTCATTGCTGAGAGTCCCGCTTCATGTCCTCGCCTGGATAATGAGAAACAAAAATAAAAATAAAAATAATAATAATAATAAGGTAAATAATCGTGTTTGTGGTCCAAGAAGAAAATTTTTGTGTTTGTGGTCAGAGAAGAAAATCATGCTTTTGGTTAATATTATGTAGTCAAAGATACGTCGTGTTCACTATTATTGGAAGGGGCATAAGGCGTAGTACTGAGGGATAATATGGATGAAGGTATAGAGTGTTCCCGAGTTAAGGGTAGAGGATACTTTTGGTAAATTGGAGTGCCTTGATTCCTCTAAAGTATGCCAGGAAACAGGACCAGATTAACAAAACTAATGGTGGCCTGTTGCTGGGAATAGTATGGAGGAATCATTACCTCCAAAAATGGCAAAACTGTACCCTACCCTTTACTAGAGGACGGGTTGAAAAAATTGATGTGCTGATGTGATACCCGCTCAAGATGAAGGTCTCGGAATCTGGCAAATGTTTATATTATATTATGATACCATGTATGGAAAAACTAGAGAGAATCACTAATGTAATTAACATTCCCCTTCCTCATTTATTAGTCATTATTATAATATTGGACTGCTAATTTTAGATTTTTTTTTTTTTCGTACCGAATGCAGGATATTCGGGATTATAATTATCATAGATTCGTCATCAATCACTCTTTCAATCATGTACTTATGGATAGTTTGTACTCCCCTCCCTCCCCCCCCCTCCCCCCCAGCGCTCCCCTACCACCACCACCACCACCACCACCACCCTGTGAAACATACACACACACTTGCCAGGATTAGTAACTTCTAAACTGCTAGATGTTTATGTAAAAATAATATGTGTATGTATAAATATTATATATATACATAATACAGTATAGTATACGTGTAGTATATATATATATATAAAAGGATAATCAGAGGACAAGCCTGCTCCCTGACAAGCCAAGAGTGAGTGAGAGTGAGAGTGAGTGAGTGAGTGAGTGAGTGAGTGAGTGAGGTAGAATACAGTAGCATTTTGTAGTTTTTTTATATATATATGCATTTTCCCCTTTATGAAATTTTTTTGGACGAAAACTGTAGGACTAGGAAGAGAGTGTGAAGGAAGAGAGTGTGAAGGAAGAGAGTGTGAAGGAAGAGAGTGTGAAGGAAGAGAGTGTGAAGGAAAGGAGTGTGAAGGAAAGGAGTGTGAAGGAAGAGAGTGTGAAGAAAAGGAGTGTGAAGAAAAGGAGTGTGAAGGAAGAGAGTGTGAAGGAAGAGAGTGTGAAGGAAGAGAGTGTGAAGGAAGAGAGTGTGAAGGAAGAGAGTGTGAAGGAAGAGAGTGTGAAGGAAAGGAGTGTGAAGGAAGAGAGTGTGAAGGAAAGGAGTGGGTAGGAAGAGAGTGTGAAGGAAAGGAGTGTGAAGGAAAGGAGTGTGAAGGAAGAGAGTGTGAAGGAAGAGAGTGTGAAGGAAAGGAGTGTGAAGGAATAGAGTGTGAAGGAAGAGAGTGTGAAGGAAAGGAGTGTAAAGGAAAGGAATGTGAAGGAAGAGAGTGTAAAGGAAAGGAGTGTGAAGGAAGAGAGTGTGAAGGAAGAGAGTGTGAAGGAAGAGAGTGTGAAGGAAGAGAGAGTGAAGAAAAGGAGTGTAAAGGAAAGGAGTGTGAAGGAAGAGAGTGTGAAGGAAGAGAGAAATACTTAGCTATCATTTTAAGAAAGTATATTACAGAGTTAGTGGAGTTTGTGGCTTTAACATCTGCTTTATTATTATTATTATTCTCTCTCTCTCTCTCTCTCTCTCTCTCTCTCTCTCTCTCTCTCTCTCTCTCTCTCTCTCTCTCTCTCTCTCTCTCGTTGACATATTTTGAAGTTATTTTTTTTTTTTTTTTTCATTCACGACGACGATGACAAATAGTTTGGAGGAATCAGATGCTCCAGATTTTCCAACACTGGGAGATTCTCTTGTTGGTAAATCGGAAGGCTACTGATTCCTCCTAACTATACCAGAAAAAAAATGGTACTAATAGGGTGTCTGTTTCGTGGCATAGTTTGGAGGAATCAGAGACCTTCAATATCACCAATAACACTCTAGGGAGACATAAGAAAGGAGGACACAATTATTCACCTCTTACTTACTTGCTGGGGATTTGGAGGGAGTCACTGATTCCTCCAAACAACTCTTCTGGCCTTCTCTGTATGTATGTATGTATGTATGTATATGTTTTTTTATATTATTATTATTATTATTATTATTATTCGCCTGTCAACCCCTTCCCGTTCTCGCCTTAAAGAAACAACCACGAACGTCTGTGTGATTCATAACAATAAATACAAAAATAATGCAACACTTTGAAAACCTGGACAGTCTTTGAAAATGGCTCTCTGTACAAAGCAACAGTGAAAGTGAAAACAAACAAACAAATGTAACAAACAAAAACAAAAAATATATAAGGAAATTCTTAATGATAATGTGTTAAGTACAAATGTAAACGAATCATAGTTAAGAGTTCTATTAGACTAAGATTTTTACCAAGTTAAGAATTTTCTGTAGATTTACATGTGTGTGTGTGTGTGTGTGTGACTCATGCAGTGACCTCTCGTGGCTATCCTGTCAAGCACACACACACACACACACAGAGAGAGAGAGAGAGAGAGAGAGAGAGAGAGAGAGAGAGAGAGAGCACAAATGTAAATGTGAAAATGGATATGTGAGATAATGTGGGAATGTGTGATCAATATAAACCGAACAACAATATGTGAAGGAAGAATGTGTTGGAGTAGGTAAAACATAAAAAAAGTATGTGAATAGGGATATGTGAAGGTTTGGATTATGTGTACTACTAATTGGTGAAATGTAGATAATAATGTGAAGGCTGAGGAGTATGTGATGCAAGATAATTATGAAGTACAGTCATGTATGTACAATAGCAGATAGAGTATGTGATTGAGGAAATAATAATATGAGTGTGTGACTGTGTATGAGTGAGGATGAGAAGGCAAGAGTATAAAAATCAGAGGAAGGAATATTGGAATAAGATCAAATTAATGTAGGGATAATTCCACCAAGCATAGGATACGAGTTACTAGCTGTGCACAAAAACATGTGATTTTTTTGAAGTGTGGTATGAGATTAGGATATAATATGTGAATAAATAGGAACATGTAAATCCTTATAATCAATAACACTGATACATGAACATTAGCACATCAAATCGTGAATGTATTTATATTTGAATCAGCTAGGCATTGTGTGCACTGAAACAGGAATAGGATTGATAATATGTGTATAGGATAATTATAATAAGAGGTTGTGAAAAAGGAATTCTGAGTATGTTATGAGCTGGGAATATGAGCACCAATGACTATAATGTGAATGTGAATCGGATAATGATTATGTGTGTGAATTGGGAATATAATAATGTGAATCCCCGACGATGTGAGAGAAGAGGGAGAAGAAAATAATGAGAGAGAATGAGGAAAGAGGGAGGGAAGTGACGAAAGAAGGAATAGGGTGATGAAAATAATGAGAGAAGAGGAGGAAAGAGGGGGGGAAGTGACGAAGGAAGGAATAGGATGATGAAAATAATGAAAGAAGAGGAGGAAAGAGGGGGGGAAGTGACGAAGGAAGAGGGAGAAGAAAAATATGTGAGGGAAGGAGGAAAGTCACGAGGCATCACTACCATGAGGGCCACGTGAGAGAGAGAGAGAGAGAGAGAGAGAGAGAGAGAGAGAGAGAGAGAGAGAGAGAGTGTGTGTGTGTGTGTGTGTGTGTGTGTGAAGGCGAGAGATCAGAGACAGACTGGGGAAAACTATAGACACTAGTGGTATATTCTGCAGCTGCTGGTATGATATAGGAGGACATAGTGTGTGTGTAACAAAAATGGTTATAGGTATATTACTGTGACATATCTTAACTGAAGAACTCGAGGGGAGGGAAGGTACGGTTGGTCACATTTATTCTTACACAGGCTATATGGAAAATGAGGTCATTATTCTGGAGGTACTGCAAAGAATGGTCTATTAAGTGACTCTGTAATTGCAAAACAACAAACCATATACAGTACTAATGATGTGTTGCAATTACGTAGTCTTATATTTTCATTATGTTGTTGCAAACCCTCGAAAACAACAACAACAACAACATGTGTACGAATTTTTGTGGCCAATAGTACTAAGGAAGGGATTAGCACAACTACTTAACAACTCATAAAAATAATTATATATGTATAGAGGGAGGGGCGGAGGAAGGAAGGGTGGTGATGTAAGTGTAGTAAGTACTGAGAACGGTCACCAGATGTAATCATGTCTTCACTCCACACACTACATATACATACACACATACACACACGCATTCATTCATACATACATAGGCACACATACACACATATACTGTATTTACACTCATACAGCCATAAATCTCTTCTCTATCATGCAATTCTTGTTTCCGAAATGCGACGTTTGTGGTGCGATAGAAATATAAACAAAAATTATAAATAATGTAAAATTACGGTATGTACATTAACCATGATAGTTTATAAAATGGTAAAGGAAGTTTCCCGATGGTGTGTATCTGTATATATGTTCGCTGATCTCACTATAGACTTGAGTACTTGCGGAAAAAAAACAAAACAAAGAAAATAAATAAATAAACAAATAAATACATAAATAAATAAATAAATAGTTCACTCCTCACTACTAATTATCTAATGCTATATAATTATCACATTGACCTCGTTTGAACTCGAACCTGGAGAGTGTGTGTGTGTGTGTGTGTATACCTATTATCCTAGTATATGCGTGGGTTTATAAGTATACATAATGTGTGTGTGTGTGTGTGTGTGTGTGTGTACCTATTATCCTAGTATATGCATGTGTCTATAAGTATGCATAATGTGTGTGTGTGTGTGTGTGTGTGTGTGTACCTATTATCCTAGTATATGAGTGGTTCTATAAGTATACATAATGTGTGTGTGTGTGTGTGTGTGTGATGAAGGTGGTAAGGTGTAAGCACTGGACTATATTGTACGTTATGGAAACTTTAATACGTAAAACGGTGATGGCAGTAGTAGTAATAGTAGTAGTAGTAGTAGTGTTGATGGTGGTAATGACAGAAGACTATTCATAAGACAAGAAATACATACTTTAGTTGTAGTAGTAGTAGTAATAGTAGTAATAGTGAAGAAGCAGTAAAAGTACAGTACATAGAGATAGACTAGGAATGTTTGAAGCTACTGCATTGAGTAATTATGTGAAGGAGTAACTATGTGAAGCAGGAGTAACTAATGTATGTGAAGGAGTAACTAATGTATGTGAAGGAGTAACTAATGTATGTGAAGGAGTAACTAATGTATGTACAGGAGTAACTAATGTATGTGAAGCAGGAGTTACTATGTGAAGCAGAAGTTTATATGTGAAGTAGGAGTTTATATGTGAAGCAGGAGTTTATAATATGTGAAAAAGGAGTTACTATGTGAAGAAGGAGTTGATATTATGTGAAGCAGGAGTAACTGAATACATTAATTAAGTGAGAGGAAAGCAGGAGGAGGAGTAACAATGGCACGTGGTGATAGAGGTTGCATATGTGGTTAATTAAGGGACCCTGTGATGTAGTCAGAAGGTAAATTGAAGGTAAATGAGTCCTTCAAATATTACCACGAAACACACACACCTATATAGAAGGAGCTTGTTTCGTGGCATGGTCCGGTGGAATCAGAATCCTCCAATTTTCATACATGATTCGCAGGGTCCTTAAGTCTATGATAGCGTTGGAAAATTGGAGGTTATTGTGTCTTTCAATTAGTGCCATGAAACACCACCCCCTAAAATGGAAAAGGGGTATGTTTTGTGGCACAATTAAAAAGGAATAAGTAACCTAATAAGATCACTGGTTTCGTAAGGTGAAGAAAAGGTGAGCAGTGAGAGCCATAACCGAGACGATGAACGCTATGCCCTTCTCGCCCTGCTTGTCCTAACTATACGTATAATACAATATATATGGGGCCTTTCAGAGCAGGAGTGACATATCAGACAAACCAGAGAAGCATGTTGCTCCTGTGCCACTCATGCTCCGAAATGACGCTGTGTTTTTTTAATACTATTCCCCTTCCAAGACCCACGAGACTTGAGAATAGGAGTGGTATAAGAGCCAATATACCCCAGTAAGTTGTTGGTTCCTTAGCCACTCCTATTCGCCAAGTCTCACATAGATATATTTTCTTGTAAATTATATCCCTGGATTTACGTTCTCATGATTATAATTATATTTAGTGAGTATTATTTTCTTCCAGATTAATATTTCTTTTTTTAATGTTATCTTTTCTTATCACGATTTTCAAAGGACAAAATTTTTACACTTGGTTCACCTCGAGACGCGACCTAGAATCCCCCGCTGTGTGTACGATGGTAATGGGTCACTTGTATATACCCAATCAAGCCCTACATGTGGACTTGTGGTCAAACTGCATGAAAGGTTACCATTTCTTCCTAACTATTCTTCAAACACAATTCCCCTACTGGTGTGTTAAGGGGTCCTGTGATGTACCTGTGATGTAGTCTGAAAATTGGAGATAAATGAGTCCTTCAAAGATTGCCACGAAATACCACCTATATGGAAGGAGCTTGTTTTGTGGCATAGTCAGGAGGAATCAGAAGCCTCCAGGTTTCATTCACGATCACAGGGTCCTTAACAATTAGTCCGTTTTCTGGAATGGGTCAGAGAAAGCAATAATACCCTTCCAATTTGACCACAAGGAGATTGTTTACTCTCTATAGAGGGGGTTGTGATTGATTCAGTCAGTGAGTTAGAGGCTACTGATTCCTCCAAGCTGTCCCACAAGAGAGCACCTATACGGGAGTCTGTCTTATGGCACAGTTTGGAGGTATCTTTAGCCTTCAATTCGTCAATGAGATTACAGCACAAGCCCCAGAGCAAACCCACTATTGGACCTTGGGAAGTATTGGACTGAATGCAAGAATATTCGTGGTATTGAAGACGAGTCCATAAACAAACAACAGTGCCATCGTACCGGTACCATGCCATCGCTCGCCAACACCACCGTTATTCTTGTATTCGGCCCATAGTGTCAGTTTTCATCAGAGGGATCACGATTACATACACTGTCGCAACTGTACTTGGTCAGGCGGTTCGGAATCTGAGTCGAGTCTCCAGATGCGACCAGACGCGTATTGTACTTGTATGCAGACTATACTTCAGCAAACTACCATGGGAGTGTGATCATGTTGGTGGTGGTGGTGGTGGTGGTAATTGGTAACTAACTTGTCCCATAAGGATTGCAATGAAGTAATTATTGTCAGATACCACCAAAGTTGTCTATGGTATCTGACCTGACAGCAGTTTCTCCCACAAAGATCGAAAGGGAAGTATTTGCCAGATATCATCAAAACTGTCTTATGTATCTGGCAACTTTCTACTCGTACGGTAAAGTTGCCAGATAGTGTAACACTGTCGCCGTCTATGGTATCTGGCAACTTTTCCCATAAGGATAGTAACACCCGAGTTACCAAATACCACCAACACATTCTACGACGACATCTGGCAACTCCTCACAAAAGGGAAGGGGGTTGCCGTATACCACCATCGCAATCTCTGGTAATTTACTGCATTAAGTTGCAACACACTTTCAATTCGCATCAGAGCTTGTGTGTGTTTCAGTCTTTCGGTCCATAGCGTAGCCTTTGCAGCTTTACTCCGGCCTCCTCCATACTCCTGATTTTTAATGGAGTTATTTTTATGTATATTATTCGCCTCTGTGGCCGCTTTTTGAAGGGCCGGACCGTAACCATTCATTATATACAAATTTCAACCCTAAAAACTGCAAGTAATCTGTTTTCTAACTTGAAAGAATGTAAATGAAAACATGATATGAGGAGGAGCCTTTCCTGACATTTCACTATTGCTTCTTCAGGTCTAAAGCCTTTGCAAACCTGAAGAAGCAGTAGCAGAAGTGACATCATCAAAGGCTTCTCATCAAATGGTATTTTTATCTACATAATTATATATATGTTATGCTATTTCTTGTGTAATGTTGCTTCAGGGGATGAGGACTGTCGTGTTCAGGTTGTTTCATGGGTTTTGTCTTTATTTTTTATCACGAAAATGTACACAATATACAGGTGAAGTCATCAGCATAAATATAGAAGGTCCTCCCCCCCCCCCCCATACCAATCCTCATCCTCCCTATATTTCATTATGGGCGGTGTTGGTGGTGGGTGTGGGTGGGGGTGGGGGGGGGGAGGTGGAGTTTGTTTTCATACTGACTTTATGTGTTTTCCTGGCACTAAACATTCCATAATGTTATTCTAGTGCCAAGCAACAGAAACCATGTGACACCAGAAAGAACATTAGTGAATTAACTTCCAGTATTTGCTGTAATAATTCATTTTGCAATAATGTGATATAACCAGAACACGTCTTATGCCCCCATGCAATTATTATGTTTGAAGATAATATATAATTTGATTTATTTCTCATATATTATTCTTTTTCTTTGTAAAAACGTAACATCTTTTCTCTATACTTGGTCCCTGTGATATGGTGAGTCTTACCTTGTAATGTAATTTTCTGTCAAGTAAAATAGGATTCATATATAATTCTATCGTCTAGTCCAACAAGCAATTCAACGCAGAGTTTAAAAAAACAATAAAAAACATGTAATCCAGTAGAGTGTTTCAATATAAGCTTCCTCTATGTGTGTGTGTGTGTGTGTGTGTGTGTGTGTGTGTGTAAGGAGTTCGACCTCTGATCAGTTCTTTCTGAAGGATAAAGTAAAACATCAAACAATACACAAACAGCTATAGCAAACACAAAAAAGCTTTAAGGGCCTGAATTAATATAGTACAAAATGCGATAGAACAACCTTAAAAAATTACTTTGAAAACAATAGCTGTTGGTCTCTTGTCATACTGATTCGTACGATGTTATGTTTTGTGTTTCCACTTAAATCTAGTAATTATTATTTTATATTCGTACAGAACCTGATGTTGCGAATCTGGAGTTTAGATATATATTTTCAGTGTTCCCTTTTCATTAGTTAACGCAGTCAGATCATTCCCGTCTGCCTTAATTAAACCCCGTTTCGTAACAACGATTATTTAAATGGCTGGCTTTCGTTCACCTGATGCAGGACTTTGATCGCTACTGTACATGTTCATTCTACCCTGTCATCTATCTAATCATGCATATAACTCAAAGGGAATGTACTGACTGAACAAATAAACTACACACACACACACACACACACACACACACACACGGCAGGAGAGGTAGGGGAAGCCGAAATCAATATTATTCATTAGATCTTTAGGGTACAAGGAGGGAAGGGAGGTGAAGAGGGGGACTGGTGGAGGGACTAGCCTACACGGAGGGGAGGAAAGAGGAAACAAGGGAGACGAAGAGAATGAATGGTACAGCAGTGTATAAAAAGAAGAGAAAAGAGTGAATGATGCATGGTAATGTATAGAAAGAGAAAGAGAAGAACCTAAAGAGGAGAAAAGTAGGAAGGGAACAAAGTGGAAAACACTAATTAAATAATCAATGTAGGCAGAAGTGTGTGTGTGTGTGTGTGTGTGTGTGTGTGTGTGTGTGTGTGTGTGTGTGTGTGTGTGTGTGTGTGTAAGAAGAAAGATAAAATTGAAGAAGTTAAATTGAAAAAGACAGAAAGGCAAAACAATAAAAATGGAAAAACAGGAATAACCAATACCATGCACGAGAGGAAAGGAGAAGAGAGGGGCAGGGTAGCAACAACATCAAATGCAGCAGCAGGAAGAATAGTGGTTAGGAACAGGGAGTAGGGGTTAGGAATAGGGGTACGTAGGGGAACGAGTAGGGGGTAGGAACAGGGAGCAGGGGTTAGGAACAGGGAAATGGGAGGGAGTAGGGGTTAGGAATAGGGGTATATGTAGGGGAACGAGTAGGGGGTAGGAACAGGGAGTAGGGGGTTAGGAACAGGGGTAGGGGAGGGAGTAGGGGTTAGGAACAGGGGTAGGTAGGGGAACGAGTAGGGGGTATGGGAGGGAGTAGGGGGTAGGTAGGGGAACGAGTAGGGGGTATAGGAACAGGGGTAGGTAGGGGAACGAGTAGGGGGTATAGGAACAGGGGTAGGTAGGGGAATGAGTAGGGGGTATAGGAACAGGGGTAGGTAGGGGAACGAGTAGGGAGTAAGAACAGGGGTAGGTAGGGGAACGAGTAGGGAGTAAGAACAGGGGTAGGTAGGGGAACGAGTAGGGGGTATAGGAACAGGGGTAGGTAGGGAAACGAGTAGGGGCTATAGGAACAGGGGTAGGTAGGGGAACGAGTAGGGGGTATAGGAACAGGGGTAGGTAGGGGAGGGAGTAGGGGGTATAGGAACAGGGGTAGTAGAAAGAGTAGGAGTTAGAAGGAGAGGATGTCACGCAGGACCAGGGAAGTATGTAAGCGGATAAGAGTGATGATGAAAGAACAACCCACCGTCCCTCCCACCCATGCACTCACCGAGGGAGTCAGGTATAAGGTCAATCAGTCACTCACCTGGCTCCGTGTTGTAGGCTTGTTGTCCTCCCTCTTCACGACTTCCTATCCAACTATCCATCTATTCTTCCATCCATCCATCCATTAAGTCATCCAGTTTTCTATCCATCCAACAACTATACATCAACTTTTTTTTTTTTTCATCCATCCGTCAAGCTATCCTGTTTTCTATCCATCCAACATCTATCCATCTATTTTTCCATCCATTCATCCATTAAGTCATTCAGTCCTCTATCCATCGTGTGGGTCAGACTAGGAAGACGACCCTTTCTATCATTCTCCACTCTCATATATACAAAACAAACCAACGATAAGTATGTGTTGCCCTTTGGTGTTGATACGATAGTTTACATGTTTGTTTGTTATTTTTTCATGCATATATGGGCTGCTCAGTGTACGAGGGGACATACATACATGCGGTCATTAAGACGAAAGGCCACAACTGATTCAAGACTTAAAGAAAGACTCGATTTCCTGCGACCCCTTCGTCTCCTGTGTAGAGTGGTGGCGTATTGTATAATTTTCTGTTTTTTTCCTTGAGACTCGGCAAACTGTGTCCGTCTTTGCCTTACCTATGTACTGACCCCCTTTCTTTCCCTCCACATATCCTTGAATAACAAAAATAATAACAACAAGAACAAAAAACGAGAGAAAGCTTATTATAAAGTGAGAATGAAACCCCACATATTAGTGACCGGGGTGGGAGAAGATACCCCCAAACACACCACGACACACAACAACAACAACAACACAACCACCAACAACACCAACGACCACCACCATAACAACAACAACAACAAAGGGAATAACAGTGGCATGAAAGGAGGAGGGAACGTGGGGGTTGGTGTGGGCGGGGGACTACTGGGAAACATGGGCGGTGGTGGTGGTGTTGGTGGTGGGCTGGGTGGGGGCGGCCTGAGTGTTCCCAATTGGGAGTCTGCGCGTCGCCCTTCATTCCTCCCTAACGACACCCAGATGAACCTACGACCCAAAGTACGACGACTCTCCACTTACGACCTCAGCATCAACACCTCTGACGCCAGCACTGCAGACACACCGGTAAGGATGTGTGTGTGTGTGTGTGTGTGTGTGTGTGTGTGTGTGTGTGTGTGTGTGTGTGTGTGTGTGTGTGTGTGTGTGTGTGTGTGTGTGTGTTTTACTAACGTGGTGGTGGTGCATCATGGTGTAAATAGTGATGAATACATAACTATGGTTATTGTGGTGGTGCAGTAGATAATTTCATATTGATGGTGCAGGTGGTGATGTGTGAAGGAGAGGTGGACCTGGAAGACCCCGAGCCGCCCCCCTGCCTCAATGAACTGACGGAGTGGGTGATGGGCGACGTGCAGTACATGACGGACTTCCTAGATGGTTGGCCCCTCTTCTCCCGCGTCCTGCCCCTCAAGCTCCTAAACGCTGTCCTCAGAAACCTCGGAGCTCCCATCTTGGCCAATAACCCCATCAGTGGGTTGCTGATCCTGACGGCACTGCTGTTCGAGGCCCCGATGGTGATGGTGTGGGCAGCAGGGGCGCTTGGTGTAGCCCTCTTGATGTCTCTGGTACTGCAGCAACCTCAGCATATTGTGTCTAGTGGCCAGGTGACACAACATGGCCTCTTGTTAGGTATACTGGTGGGTCACTCTCTCGTCAAGTTCCCACACACGACCATCACATCCACGGCCATCACACTCACACTCTCAGCCGCCCTCAGGTGAGTTCATCTTTCAATACCTCCTGCTTAATGTCACAAATAAAGTGAAGTACAAAAAATAACTATATACATACACTGTACCGAGGTCATATTCAGCCTCCGTGAAATATAAGCCCTATATTTAAGACGTCAGAACACATACAGTACAACTAATCCAAAAATCACACAACATACACGAATACAGATGGTTTTGATTCACCTTTACTTTTCCTCATAAGCACATAAATAAATAAACGAATAAATAAATATTCCCCGTGTGTCTGTGGTGTAAGCGTGTTGGTGGGGAACGCTGTATCTACGTGGCTGTCTCAAACCAACCTGCCGGGGCTGACGGTGGCCTACACTGTGTTGGGGTCGTATCTGTGTAGTGGACTTGGTTACCACGACTTCTCCTCCAGCGTCGCCGGCCACCACTTCCCCAACGCCACCCTCAATCAGGAGCTACAGTGGTCTTTGGTTAGTTACTTAGCTTTGAGATGGAATTTTTTTTGTTATTATTATCATTATTATTATTTTTTTTTTTTATTATTATTTCTATTATTATTATTATTTTTATTATTATTTTTGTTATTATTTCTATTATTATTATTATTTTTATTATTATTTTTGTTATTATTATTTTTATTATTATTATTATTATTATTATTATTATTATTATTATTGGAGGGTACAATCGCGTGTAATGCAACCCCTTCCTTCCTTCCTTCCTCCAGGTGTTACAAGGAGCAGTGTTGGGGGCTGGCCAGGTATACGGATGTTCCACTTTGGTCTCCTCTGGTCTGGTGTTAGCGGCCATGTTGGTATTCTCACCCATCACCTTCTTCCAGGCAGTCTTGGGATCGCTCACCGGCTCCCTATGTGGTCAGTCAGTACATACAATAAAGTTTGGTTTTTTTTTCTCTCTCTCTCTCTCTCTCTCTCTCTCTCTCTCTCTCTCTCTCTCTCTCTCTCTCTCTCTCTCTCTCTCTCTCTCTCTCTCTCTCTCTCTCTTTTTTTTTTTTTTTTTTTTTTTTTTTTTTTTTTTTTTTTTACTGACTTTCTTGACTTTTGTTGGACTTTTTATACTATTTTCGACCTTTTTGGACTTTCCTCGGACTTTTTGGTGTCCTGTTGCTTGGAATAGTTTGAAGGAATTACTTGCTCCAGATTTACTACCCTCTTAATTAAAGTACGTACACTTTTCATTAACGGATATACACTTTTCTATAATGTACATACACCTTTCTTTCATTAATATACATACCCCTTGCATTAACGGACATATACCTTTCTTTCATTAACGGACATATACCTTTCATTAATGGACATATACCTTTCATTAACGGACATACACTTTTCATAAACGGACATACACTTTTCATTAACGGACATACACTTTTCATTAACGGACATACACTTTTCATTAACGGACATACACTTTTCATTAACGGACATACACTTTTCATTAACGGACATACACCTTTTTTTTAATTAATGGACATACCCGGTACACCTTTCTTAATTAATGGACATACCCGGTACACCTTTCTTTAATTAATGGACATACCCGGTACACCTTTCTTTAATTAATGGACATACCCGGTACACCTTTCTTTAATTAATGGACATGCATTTTTCTTTAATTAATAGACGTAATCTTTTCTGTCTGTACCTTGAATTAACCATGTCTATATACACCCAGGGACAGTGATGGACCAACCCCCCTTCACGGCTCTGTACTCTGGTTTGTATTGCCGTCATAGCCTCCTTTCCTGCCTCTCCCTGGCCGGATTCTTCTTCACACTCAATCTCTACTCCACTCTGACAGGCGTGTGTGGGGCCGTTTTCTCCTCCTTCATCTTCCACACTCTTAACAAGGTGAGTTAGTTGGTTTGCGGAGTGAGTGCAGGAAAAGGTGAGTAAGTTTTCCAGGGGAGCTGTTGGTTTCCGAGGTGAGTTGGTTTGCCAAGTGAGTGCTGGAAAATGTGAGTAAGTTTGCTAGAGGAGCTGTTGGTTTCTGAGGTGAGTTGGTTTGCCAAGTGAGTGGGGGAAAGGTGAGTAAGTTTGCTAGAGGAGCTGTTGGTTTGCCAAGTGAGTGGGGGAAAGGTGAGTAAGTTTGCTAGAGGAGCTGTTGGTTTCTGAGGTGAGTTGGTTTGCCAAGTGAGTGGGGGAAAGGTGAGTAAGTTTGCTAGGGAAAAAGTTGTTGGTTTGCCAGAGGAGTCAATTTCCCAAGTGAGTAATTAACTTTCCGAGTTTCAAAACAGAATTAACTACGTCATTCTTCTTTGCATTGGAGTTAGAAAAAACAGGGTTAAACGTCACTTTTTCTTTACAACAGTTTCAAAATATAGGGCTATAGTCAAACCAGAATATACTGAGCCCTATAGGGTGGGGTCCGGATTAAGAGCGGCATTGCCAAATCATCACCAAAACAAACCCATATCGTTAAAATTTTAATGCATAAGCCAATTTGTAGTAACTCTAAGTATTCGATATATAATACAATGTTAAAAAGAAGTATTTATAATGACGAGTTATAACCACGTCACTTTTCTTTGCGTCATTACCAGTACTACGTTAATTTTCTCTGTATCAATCACTCGTATCACTTTCTTTCCCTTTATAACTCGTTTTCAGTACTGCATCACGTTTCTCTGCATCAATCACTCGTATCACTTTCCTCCCCTTTATAACTCGTTGCCAGTTGTATAGCCTACGTAATTTTTCGTTGTTGCGTCAATCACTTTCCTAACTCGTATCACTCGTATCATTCTCCTTTTCCATCAGAACTCGTTTCCAGTGTTGACGACGCCTCACGTGGTGGCGACCCTGGTACTCCTCCACGCCAGAATCAGAGGTGGACTGCTGAAGAGAGTCGACCTCATCTACCTCACCTACCCAGAGATGCACCGTCGCCTCTTCCGTCCTGGCAACGCTGTGGAGGATTGTGCTCTTCCCTGACCTTCCTTTATTACTATCCCAAACATCATCCTGACCTTCCCCAACATCATCTTGAATTTCCCCAACATCCTGCTAAATTTCCCCAACATCTTGCTAAATTTTCCCAACATCATCTTGCTGAATTTCCCCAACATCATGCTAAATTTTCCCAACACCCTGCTAAATTTTCCTAACATCCTGCTAAATTTTCACAACATCATACTGAATTTCCCCAACATCCTGCTATATTTCCCCATTAATCAATCCCCATATAGTCGCTTCTTCCGTCCCGGCAAGACTGGAAAGGACTGCACGTTGCCTTGACTTGACCTGACCTGACCTGATATGACCTTCCGTGACTTCAATTACGGGGTCAAATTCTAATCTTCTGTCCTGACCTATCCTGACCTTCAGAGTGATATAGCTTAAGGGGGTGCGGGAATAGGGGACAGGCTTGGGGGGGGGGGGGTGCGGGAATAGGGGGACAGGCTTGGGGGGGGGGGGTAGAAATCCTGTCCCCTATTACCGCACCCCTCTAACCCCCCCCCCAAGCCTGTCCCCTATTCCCGCACCCCCCTAAACCTCCCCCAAGCCTGTCCCCCTATTCCCGCACCCCCTTAACGCACATTATCAGACGAAGAAAATTAATAGGAGAATTATATCAGTTTTTCGTCCTGAATTTTGAGATCTATTCATGTGTAGCATAAAATAATACATTGGTTGTTTAATTACACACGGAAATCACGGCAATTCGATACACAATTTTCCTTGTGTAATTACTAACTCATTTTCATATTATAATCACACCTATTAATTTTCGATCATGTAGCCTACTATAATATAATAAAAAATTAAACATTATTTATTACACCTTCTTTTTTTGTTTTTTATTCTGATTCTAACCTAAATATGATAAACTAAAGAGTTTGTGAAATGTCTATAGAGGATTTAGTTATCTTTCAGTAGTGCTATCTATCAATCGTGTCGTTATATGTATTAATTATTATTTATTATCACTGCACTGGGATCATTATAACACATTGTAATTTATATCATTTCACACACGTTATTATAAAACTTTATTTATGGAGAAACATTATGATAAAGTGGAGAACAAAATTACTTCTTAGTTTGCCCTAAAATTGAGTAATATATGATTATATTTTATGGAGACTTTGGTATAGAAAACTAAAAGAGTAAAGAGGAAACTAATGTATTTATACTATTAAGAAATATCGATAACTTTATGTCCTTTAGCGGCATCGTTCACTTGAGTGTTAGGTCTTATATTAAAGGTAAACAAAGAACTTAAAAAAAAAAAAATCGAAAGCAAGCTAGAAAACCACAGGTTCGATTCCCGAGTTGGTAGAATTGTTCTACACTTTTCCCAGCCCCCCTATATCCCTGTTCACCCTTCACCTAACAGAAAGTAGGTACCCGGCTGTAAGAGCGAGGATAGCAACCTTGTAGGCTGGGGGAAGATGTGTTGATGTTAACAAGACTGACTGCCTTGATGACCTACATAAGAGTCGATAGGCATAAAGATCAAACTCTTCTTCTTCATCTTCTTCATATGAATTAAGCATAATCCACTTTGCTGTTTACCCTGAGCATTTTTTAAGAGACCCTGTGATGCAGTCAGAAAATTGGAGTTTTATGAGTCCTTCAAATATTGCCACTAAACACCACCTATATGGAAGGAGATTGTTTCATGGGGTGGTCAGAAGGAATCAGAAGCCTCCAGTTTTCATACACGATCACAGGGTCCTTTAAGAATAATTTACTGAGTACTATACAGGTACCCGAGTTATCCTTACTATGCCACAATCTGCACCACGATACACATAATAGTAACTAACTAATATATTTTAGTTTGTGCTAAATAAGAGGAAATTACCTGAAATACTTATAGGTGTTATCATGTTCGTATACGAGTTCTGGTTGCAATTCTTTTGTTAAATAATGATGACAGTATTTCCATTGTGGTCGGTACAGGATCTTCTCACAGTGTTTGTCTTAGTATGAGATGTTAGTTTGTATTAACCACTAAAACTAATTCTTTAAATTTAACATTCAGATCACAAATAAAGTTTTGCTACAAACTATATTTTATCATTAAATTTTTATCTATCGTATATTTTAAAGAAGGTACACGCCATCCAAAACGCTTCTTGAAGGATAATATGTAGGATCATGATTAAACAAACATTATTTAACCATACAGAATTAATATATCCATTGGGCTAATAATAATGTGTTAAGGTACTTGAGTTGGTGAGTTTGTGAAGCGAACAGTACCTTATACTTAGGTGGTAATACTGGTAGATGAGGCGACACCGCTTTTGTTGGTGCTTGTTGTACTATATGTTCTACAAAGAGAATTAGTATCGTGACCAACATTCCTCGCCAAAAAAAATACATATCTACATATACTTTCTTTTCAGGACAAATGGACACCAAAATATATATCTAAACACAGGCTTACTTCCTATGAGAGGCTAAAAACACTGCATAGGCCACTCTAAACTGAAGCTCACTTAAACAAACAAACACACAAAAACACTGCTATCGTGTATTTGCGTCAGTAAGTACAGCAGAGCCTAATTATATTGTATTTAACGTAATTAAAGCTGCTCTACTTCCAACTTTTCTCTTCCTTTACTTTACGTCAACCGGTTTATCCCTCGTGAAGGACAAGGTTATGTTTGTATTAGTAATGAAAGTTACCATTATACTTCCTGACCGAATTATTAAATATATGGATAGGCTACTCTTCACCCCTACATTAAAACGTAATTTATTAGCCTAAATGCGTAAACTAACTGCTTGGTTAACTTATGTATTATTGGTCACAAGAATTCGTACACACGCTGATGTTTTCGAGTGTTTACAACATATAGAAAATCTAAGACTATGTATGTATGTACCTGCAATACAACATAAATATTAGATTTGTTGTTTAGCTAATCACAGAGTCACTTGATAGACGATTCATTGTAGTACTTTCAAGATAATGACTTCTCTTTACATAATTATATATAGCCTGTTTAAGAACTCCTGTGGCCAACCGTACATCTTTGCCATCCCCGAATTTACACAGAAATATCCCCTGTCTGGTAGTCTAATATATCGGATTGCCCATTAACCTCCTGGAACAACATCAACAACAACAACAACAAGGAAAGAGGAAGGACAAACACTAATATGAGACAGGAAGACAATTGTAGCTTCCTGAATCACATCGACAACACAACACAACCAGGAAGGAAGGCGTTGGTAAGTAATTCAGATGATACCAACCAACCAAATTAGCCATTCCCGACACGACCAGCGGCACGATTAGAAATATCATCCCTCGAGGTTAGGTAAACATGCATTCTTATTGTAGGTGATTTGTTGATGTAAAGAACAAGTAGGGAAGAGGGGGAGGGGGGAGGCTTATCGTCACCTTCATAAAAGTAGGTGGGGGGGGGGAGGCTTATCGTCACCTTCATAAAAGTAGGTGGGGGGGGGCTTATCGTCACCTTCATTAAAGTAGAAGGGGGGAGGCTTATCGTCACCTTCATTAAAGTAGGAGGGGGGAGGCTTATCGTCACCTTCATTAAAGTAGGAGGGGGGGCTTATAGTCACCCTTAAAAAGTAGAAGGGGGGGTTTATCATCACCCTCATTAAAGTAGGATGGGGGGGGTTTATCATCACCCTCATAAAAGTAGGGGGAAATAATAACCCACTTCATTATACAGCAAGGGTTACTTACACTGGAGTGCCTTGATTCCTCCAAAGTATGCCAGGAAACAGGCCCAAGTTAACAAAAAAATGGTATTCTGTTGTTTAGAATAGTTTGGAGGAATCAGTTGCTCCATATTTACCAACATAAAATTTCCCCCTTAATTAAGTGTAGCTATCCAGTCACCTTCCCCCTACACCCCATCAGTCAACCCGGACGTGTGTGTGTGTGTGTGTGTGTGTGTGTGTGTGTGTGTGTGTGTGTGTGTCACCCTCGCAGTCAATCATGGATGAGGAGTGAATATGGAAACATGATTCCTGAACCTGAATATATAAAAGAGAGAGAGAGAGAGAGAGAGAGAGAGAGAGAGAGAGAGGCTGTAATGTGATCGACGGCATCCTACTGCACCTTCTCGGGCATGGGGGGGGGGGGGTGGAGGGGGGGGGGGGCACACCGAGAAACAAAACAAAGTGTAGAAATTATTGTATACTCTAGAATAAAGTCTAAATCAACACACGCCGCCTCACAGATAATAAGAAAACAAACAAACAAACACGTCAGCTACAAACGTCACACGAACGCCAACAACCCATTAATTCGTATGCTATAATGGTACCTGATCTCTCACCCAAATATGGTACCGCTCCCATACCTATACTACCATGCTAATATCTCCCATTTTTCATATTCTCCTTTCCCAATTTCTATACTTTCTAGAACCTCTATACTTTCTAGAAACCTGTTGGGTCAAATTAGTTTACGAAGCCCTCAAAACTCACCAATGAAACTCATCTCCTAGTCTATATAAGGAAGGTTTCAGCAGGGATGTTTCCTGCCTGGCACATTTTTGAGGTTTCTGTAGCCCTGCGTGTTGTTAATAATTACACTAAGGTGGCTTTGGACGGGACGGGAACGGGATCCTATGTGAGGGGCCTCGCTGTATAGAAAACTAACATGGAGGAGTCCCATTGTACAGTAGGCCCTACGTCCAGAACCCAGAAAAAAGTATCATTAGGCTGTGAGCTCAGTGTTCTGAATGTGTGTGTGTGTGTGTGAACGGTCGGTGCAGTAAGAATCATATCATCACCTAATTTTGTCTACCGTTTTAATTTGCATAGCGACGGAAACTGTGACTATATACTATTTGTATTTATTACTTATTTTTTTCAAGGGGCGAACTTCCGTACATTGTTGGTAGGGGTCGAAATCGCTGCTCATCGTGACTTTATATAAGCATTCTTCGTTCGTGGAATGGGCGTGCGAGTTAACACACTACACTGTTTTGCTATGTTTTACACCGGATACGTTTGTTGGAGTCACGGTGGAGGGTGGAAGTGACGTTATTGTTCCCAGACACCGATTGTTGTTATACTTTTACGCAATTGCCGACGACACTGTTTTGTTGTTGTTGTTGTTAATGATGGGGGTTGTTGTTGGTGTTGTTGTGTTGGTTTTCGTAGTGTTACTGGTAATGTAATGATAGTACTGGAAAGGGAAGTAGTAGCAGTAGTATGTTAGCTAGTAGTAATAGTAATTGGTGAGCTAGCAGTACAATAGACTAGCTAATGCAAATAGTAAACGGCGAGCCAGTAGTTACAGGGATAGTAGTATGTTAGTAGCACCTAGAATAGTACCGGTAGCATAAGTCAATGATAACCTGGAGTAAAGAAACTGGAGTGAATGTCTGAGCAGTTTACCAATGAACAGGTTTTGCCTCAGTGAATGGACAAGAAAATGTCTGGTATCCGACAGACAACGCGAGGTGACTTTTAAATTACAGAAAAGATATATAGCCTAAGGATGAGTTGTTCTTATGGTGAGGATACCAGTTATTGAATAATGGTGAGTTATGAATGAGGTGTTTAATTGGGTGAGTAGGGTGAGGATATTGATGAATGAGTATACTAGTGAATGATGATACTGATGAGTAAAGATATTAATGAATGAGGATGCCACTGGAGTAGGGTTGCCAGGAATGAGGATAGCAATAAATAAGGATGCCAGTGGAGTAGAGTTGCCAGCAGTGAGGATATCAATTAATGAGTATAACCTAATCAGGTAAAGAAGTGGGGATAGTCTAGGAAGAAAATGAAGGGATTTCTGGAGTGGGTGGGGCCAATGCCATCTTGATCTTTTTAGAGACGGCATTGATGGGGGCGGAGGGAGTGTAAAGTAAGCTAGGAGGGGAAACTAACTAGCCTAACCAATAACTTATTCTCTCTCTCTCTCTCTCTCTCTCTCTCTCTCTCTCTCTCGTCAGTGTACCCCCCATTTGTATTATTACCACTATTATAATTACAGCCTTCCTTGAGATTGTTGGTCGTTGTTTGTTTATTAATAAGATGTTAATTAAACGTTGCCTAATTACTTCCGCTAGCCACAGGATGGTTAGGAGAGATCTGTACCTGCATCTTTCAAGAATGAAGGGGAAATATTATTGGTGTAGTTATCGTTACACATTCACAACTTTAAGGACCCTAGCTGTGATCGTGTGTGAGAGTTGGTGGCTTCAGCTGGATCCTCCTGACTATACCACGAAACAAGCTCCTTCTATATAGGTGGGGTTTTGTGGCAATGATTGAAAGACTCACTAACCTCCAATTTTTTTACTACATCACGGGGTCCCTTGATGGTATAATGAGGGTGAAACATTGGTGGGATTGCCCATAGACTTTCCTAACTTTCTATGGGAGATGGTCAACGTTATTAATAAATATAAATAGTTAACGGGATACTTGGACTTGGGGGAGGTTGGCAGTCTCAGAACGAATTTATTTTTATTTTATTTATAGTAACAGCAATAAAAGAGAGAGAGAGAGAGAGAGAGAGAGAGAGAGAGAGAGAGAGAGAGAGAGAGAGAGAGAGAGAGAGAAAAAAAAAATTAGGGATGAAGGAGAAATAGCAAAGGGAAAAAGGAAGGAAAGATTTTTGGAAGGGTAAAATGTACGGGAGGAGAAGAGGCAGAGGAAGACAGTGAGAGGGGATACTGGAAGAGAAAAACTGAGGGGAGGAGAAGAAGTAATAGAAGGGGAAGAAGAAGGAAAGATTTTTGAATGTTGAAAAAAGTAAGAGAGAGAGAGAGAGAGAGAGAGAGAGAGAGAGAGAGAGAGAGAGAGAGAGAGAGAGAGAGAGAGAGAGATGAAAACAAACGGGAAGGAAAAACAAGGAAAGCAGAGGAAGAGGGAAAGAAATCAGGAACGAAATTATGAGGAAAGAAAGCAGCTGGAAAGAAAAGGAATGAGAGGACAGTGAGGAGTAATATGGGAGACGGGGGGGGGGGAGGGGGGAGTAGGAAGAGGGGGGGATGGGTAGACCAAACCGACACACACACACACACACACACACTAGCTAGCCAAGGAGAAAAGGGAAGAGCACCACCGAGTTTACTACTAGTGTGAGTCGTGGCACTGCATTGGGTGGCGCGCGGGCAAGTTCACTCCGTCCCTCTCTTCCTCTCTCTCACTCTCTCTTCCCACTCACGAGACTTATTTACTGTATACCCCACTCGAGCTGGCACCAATTCTTCAGAAAGGTTTGTTTGTTTGTTTGTTTGTTGTCTATTATAAAATATCACATACACTGATGGATTTGTGGGTTGCTGAACTTTGTCGCGTCTTCAACGTGAGAGAGGGACTTATTACTTTCTGACTGTTTGTGTGTCGTACTGAAAAATCGTAACTGTGTATGCATGGAAAGTGACGTTATGTTGATGGTGAATTTGAGACTACTGATTCCCCCACACTATGCCGCAAAACAACACGTATACTGATGGATTCTGTTTCGTGCTACAGTTTGGAGGACTTGATTGACATACATATCCACAACACACGACCTCTTCATATAATTATACAACTCCCATTTTTAATAACTAATCCCAAAATAAGTCCGTTTCTATTTGGTTCTCCAGGTCCGTATGTGACCGGAGTACATAGGTAAAACATTATTATCAGTCACAGCTATCGGTTTGTTTGATGATAAGATATAAACGTTATCATCGGAACGTTTGCTTAGTTAGCCGCTCGACGCACGTGTGGTGATTGTATATACATGGGCCGTATGCAAGAACACGGGTACGATGACTCCATAGACAAACAACAGAGCCATCGTACCGGTACTACACCATCGTCAACATCATGCCTATGGTACACACTGGTTTGCCTTACGTTTGCCGATTGGTTTGTTCAGGTGAAGAGAAAATAATCATGATACAGAACTCGATAAGTGACGATCCAGAGGGTAATTATAGCCCACCTATACGTGAATATAGCCCATCATACGTCAATATTGCCAACGAAACGTCAATATAGCCCCTACACACATTAATATAGCCAATGAAATGTTATTATAGCCTATATAGGTTAATTTATAGCTTCATCGTACGTCTTCTCTCTTCCCTCATTATAATCTAATGTCGTAATACGTTCAAACAGACAGTGAAGTCGATTACAGATGCTCCACATGTGCTTAGGCAGGTGTTCAGGGGGCGGCCAGTTGTCACACACACACACACACACATGATGGGGGCACATTTTGTTTCACACTTCCTTACTGTTACTATATCCTCTAAAACTATGGCATAAAACAAACTCCCGTATTGTATATGATTCTTTAGTCCAGTTATAATTATTATTTATCTTTTCATTCTTGGAGTTATTCTCTATCATTTGAATAACAACCGTATAAATATTTTTTATATGACGCAATTGCGGGTATTTTTATATGATGATGTCGATAGTATAACCTTAATTTATTAGGCCTATATGATGACTCACACACAGGCAAAATGATCTACCATAAACACAGATAACACACCTGCAAATCGTCACTACCATAACATCTTTTTAGGAACATTATTACAGCTTCAGTCCTCGAAGTTAAACCCTATATAACATCTCTCGTACATTATATACATCCTCAGTTGATTATATACATCTTTATTATTATTTATTATTATAGCATCTCCTCTCATACACACCTTAGCTGATTATTATTAACTGTTGATATTACACGCTGACGGGACGACTCGTATGGCTGTGAGGAGTAGTGACGAGCCGTTTGTTTACATCAGTATTACCACTTCTACTCTACAGAGAAACAATACCGCCCAACACCAAAGGATATATTGCCCAAAGAGTAGCCTACTAACACAAAATGTAGCTGTGTTGCATTTTTCTGTTGTACTGTTGTGTATGTTATCATCATTATATGTTTCTTCTTCATTTTTTAATACGTCGCTGGGTTATTTCGATTTAGTTTAAGTAGTTTTTATAAATTTATAGTGCCTACCTCAATGCTGACTAAAACAAGATCTCAATTCTATCCCAATCAAGCGTGTAAACACACCTATACTTGGCATCTCTAGCTTACAATTATGATCTCCGCTAATAAGAAAAATCAAAGCAAACCTGGCTGACTACATTATCGACAAAGCTGGATAAAAAACAATCCTAACCTTTCCTAATGTGATATAGCCTAGTTTTTCTAATGTTGTTGTTATGGTGGTTATTGACTAAGGGGGAGGTACTGTGTTGGTACTTTGGAGCGCCTTGATTCCTCCTAAGTATGCCAGGAAGCAGGACCAGATCAACAATAATAAGGGTGTCTTGTTGCTTGGAATAGTTTGGAGGTATCAGTAGCTCCAGATTTACCAACACTGGAAGATATTTGGTTGACGTTGACACAAATAGGCTATAATCTTGAATCCTCTTGTATCCAGGTTACGACGCAGAGGCACTTGCTGAATTACATAATGGTTTGTCATGCTCCTGTATTCTAGCTTTGTAATGCTCCATACTTGCTTGGACTGTGTTTACGTATTTGATGTCGGCCAGATAGTGAGTCACAAATCAGTAACTCTCAGAGACTTCATATAACACACACACACACACATGTTGTCGAACGTGTCCCAGAGCGGTTTAGGTGATATATATTAGTTGTTATGGAGGTACACACATAAATAACTCATTCCTTGTCGGTACCTCCATCTTTATTTACATTCTGTTCTCTTGCGTAGTAAGTAAAATGGCTTTCAGCGACACACACTAAAATTTATAAAAACGTCCTACAAATAAGATATTGTCAAATTCAAAGCAAATTGACTTGGGGCCCTTGACCCGAAGTACTGGTAGCAAAACATTGTCAATACAGTGGCCATGTCATACGGTATTTATTTTATGCAACCTCGTAATGCCCGTTGCCGTAACACCCTCACTCGTCATGGTTACAGCCTATTAGTCAAACCTTTCTCCTGCAAGAACTCACTCATTCGTGGTGTCTCAACCTGACCTGTTGCTGATGTTGTTTTGCACTGCAGTCAAGCGCGTTACTGAGGGAATGCATACAGGAAAAAAAATGATTGAGTGAGTCTTGTTATAGGGCGATTGAAATGTACAGTCACGGACATAAGTTTGGATACACATGGGGTTTTAAAACTACTTCAGTGAACTCGGAAAGTTTTCGTTGATTTTTATGAAAGATTCTAAAGACAAGCAATGTAGTAACAGTGGGTTATCAGGAGTTTGGGGGGTTAATAACTGTTGACAATGTTGGACGACGCCAGTTCCTCCAAAATGTGCCATGGACACAGCAGATAAATTTTACTGAGCACATATTTCAGTCGCAGTTTTGAGGAATCATTAGCCTCAGAGTTTACCAAGAAGCAATGACCTGGTTAAGGGGGTGCGGGAGTAGGGGACAGACTTGGGGGGGGGGGGGGGTTTGGAGGGTGTGGGAATAGGGGGACAGGCTTAGGGGGGGGGGGTAGAAAGCCTGTCTCCTATTCCCGCACCCCCTAACCCCCCCCCCCCCAAAGCCTGTACCCCTACTCCCGCACCCCCCTAAACCCCCCCCCCTGCAAGCCTGTCCCCCTATTCCCGCACCCCCTTAAAGGTGTTGTTTGTGTTTATTCTTGGTGTGTGTAAAGAAATGCATAGGTAAGTGAAAGTGTGCATGTGTTACGAGGGAGGGGAGTGCGTCAATGAGGGGTGTGCTGCTCGTGAGTCGTGACGAATATTGAGGAGGAGGTGCTGGGGGTAGGGAGGCGGCACTTGTGGGCTCATCCGGTCACCAGCCCACTCACTCACCACTCACTCACAACACCCACTCAACCACTAACCACTCACCTCACTCACTCACTCACCCACTCACCACACCCACTGGCAGCCCACATTCACTCAAAATACCCAGTACTCAAACACTCACTTAGCCCACCCACTCAATAAATCCACCCACCTCTCACAACCCACTCATTCATCCACCCAAAACTCACACTTACACTAGACAACAAATAGATAGATAAGCAAAACACACTAACAAATATAAACTCCAAATCTCAAAATATCCTGGGTACGTGACAGTGAGTTATATGTAATAAGTAAATGCCTATTAATTATTTTTGCTGCTATGTTGACAAGGGAGGACTGAGGTTTTAAGCAAGGAAGCAAGAAGAGAAGGATATGTAAGTGGAGAATGGCATCGTGTGGCAAAGGAAAATAGATAAGGAGTGAAAACGGTGAATTGGTGAAAGGAATTACTTGCGTGAAGGAAGGAGAGGAGAGGTGGCGAAATGCAACAAGTGAGAGTATAGGGAAGGGAAAAAGAAACAAACAATTAGTTGTAGTGGAAATACTGGGGGAAGAGGAAATGTGAATGTGCGAAGGAGGGGATATATAGGGCAGAAGTAGGCGAGTGAGGGAGAGGATAGGGAAGGGTAGCAAGTGAGTTGAGTAAGAGGATGGGGAAGGGGTTACCAATGAATGAAGGCGGAAGACGAACAGTGGGTGGGCGAGTGGGTAAGAGAGGGTGGGCGGAGGTGGGCCTGTGGGTGGGCCAGTGCAGTACGAAAAGAAGAGGGACGGAGTGAGAGAGAGAGAACGATAGATGGAGAGAGGGAGAGAAGAAGAGATAGATGGAGAGGAGGGGGTGACATAATTATAACAATACAATGATTCTCCTGTACTTCATCTTCTGTGGGCATTTGTATGGATACCGATTCCTCCAAGCTGTGAAAAAAAAAAAAAAAAAAGTAGACGGTATACAAGTACTGAATCTGTTTTGTAGTATAGTTTGGTGAAATTAGAAGCAATTCAGATCGTCCATCTTACCAACAATTATCAACATCAAGTACAAGAAATTATTATTATTATTATTATTATTATTATTATTATTATTATTATTATTATTATTATATAGGACCCTGAGAATGAATTATTGTAGCAGCGTATAGAAGAAATTAGTGTGTAAATTACTGGTGGAACAAGGACATAAACCAGCATATCATTACGTGAACTGGTCAGCGTAACAGTGGAAGGGAGAGGAAGTGGAAAGGAGAGATGGAGGAGGAGGAGGGGAATGAAGGGGAAGGAGTAGAAGGAAAGTGTGGGTGAACGGGTACAGTAAAATTCCTCCTTGTTGTTGTTGTTTTTAAATTTCGACCAATCACAGTTACCCTTTTACATGGCTATTGGTGTCGGCTGTGGACATTTACCTTCAGGCAGTGTGGAAAATATTATTTATTGTTGATGAAAGCGATGATAAAGTTTCCTCGTCGTCTCGTCACGGAATAGTCAAGGGAAGGCACTCAAGCTGACACAAGTCTCATTAAGCCAAGGACATACGCCTCTACGCACATAGACGGATACATACTGTTATGACCATAGGACAAATTCTAAATCAATGAATAGTCGTGGAGATATTTAGGTAAGGGTCATCTAGGGATAATGGCCATAACATGACAAGAATTGAATGGTTATGTGAAAATGCTCCGTAATTAATTAAGGTTTAGGGATACCTGTGGGAATGAGTATAATATACTGGATTAAGTGGCAACGACCAAAGATTTGAGCTCTTACATGAATATTTGAGACTCGTCCGAGTCTGAGTTATGCGAGACTGAGAAGGGTTTAGAACTCAGTTAAAGTCTATAAGATTTCAAGTGTAACTGGAGCAATATAACCACTTATGCATGAACACAGAACTTATTGTTCAACAAATTTAAAACAATGGAAGCATATAGTATGTGCAGTAGGCTAGATTTGAACTTCCTCTTGTTTCGGGGACTTTTGGATATGTTCTCGAGGCTTCATAATCTGGATTTTTGTGACTTTTGGCTTGAACTCGAGCTTATTTCTATTAGCTATTAGTCTATTAGGTCGAGGATGAGTGAGAGAATGCAGTCACTTCGCTACAAGACGGTGAACAGGTATGGTCTCTCTCTCTCATCCTCAGAGTGATTATTCATCTCGTGTCAAATCTAGCCTACTTCACATACTATATGCTTCCATTGTTTTAAATTTGTTGAACAATAAGTTCTGTGTTCATGCATAAGTGGTTATATTGCTCCAGTTACACTTGAAATCTTATAGACTTTAACTGAGTTCTAAACCCTTCTCAGTCTCGCATAACTCAGACTCGGACGAGTCTCAAATATTCATGTAAGAGCTGTAAGAGATCACAGTGGCTACCGAAACCAGGGGTAATGTAAGTTAAACTATCATTTGATAAATCATAAATCACACACAAATACACTAAACAATGCATTTGTGGTAACCATCACTGGTTTAAACCCCGAAACACAGGTTCAACAATGATCTGGCTAACTAATACTAATACAATGACAAATATGAACACAGTTTATAGTATTACGTAACAATACATACATAAATACACGTATTGTACACCGGTTGCCATGAGCGTAAATAAACGTACACGCTTCCACGATTCGAGCATTTCCTGGAGACACTCATATCATAACTAACAACATACTCACACGAACGTACGTACGTACATAAAAACGTTTATGTCCGGTACCCACTCACGCATCATATCACACGCACACAGACGAACATGCACTCTAATTTAATGCACATAGGCTACAAACAAAAATATTTATCGGTGCAAGAGTACAACACACACACACAAACACTTACAGGATACAACGCATGGCACAGAAACATGACCGAAACACATACACAGGCATATGTACTCAGCCATGCACTGATAACACACACACACACACACACACACACAGGACAGTAGACCACCACAACACATGTCACGTCAAGGGTGGCTAGAGTTCCGTGACGCTATTGTAGCCTTGGCAGTGGTGGCACCCATCCTTCCCCTCGTGAATGGCACCGTTTTCCTCACGTCACTTTCAATGGCAGTATAGCCTTCGTTTACAATTTTATATGTTGTATGAATTAATTTCCTGTGATGTTAATTCCACACATTTATTGAAAGTTTTTATTTGCTGAGCCGGAACGATTATATAACACTGGACCACTGTTCTAGCCAGGATTCGAACTCACACACCCTTGGTCTATTATTTTGAGTGTCGAAACAAGTTTGATATATATACAGGGAGAAGAGAAGGTGTGTATAGATAGTGAGCGGTAGAATATCCAGATTGGTATTGCTTGTGTGTATGTCTTGTTACCTTGCCGACTACGTACATTATACACACACACACACACACACACACACTCAGCCCAAACCCCCCTCTCCCCCTCCCAGTCTCGGTACAAGGCCTTGGCACTGGGTAATGTGTATGCCTGCCTGCCTGCTTGTTTACGGTCAGTGTGGTTTCTCTCTGGTCTCGTTGTCAGGCTTCGTGTCAGTAATATATATTGTACTGTACAGGAGATCTTTCCTTTTTTTTTAATTCAGCGTTATCCAGTATATCTCGTATCATGTATTTGTGGCTTCATTCTGTTTTTTTTTTTTTTTTTTTTTTACATAAATCTTCGTCAGTCTCAATGGTTTTATGAATTATACTTTTGAGTGTTACAAAAAAAATTTGTGTGTCACTAACCCTAACAGTTTTATTTAAACATAAGAAATATGCGTTGTTGATCCCGCTAAATTGGCACCAATATCACGCCTGTCCTCTCCTCCCCCCTCCCCCATCATCCTTCATTACAAGGCCTTGCTCGGTACCCTCGTGTTGACACTCAAGAACAAGGGAGAGGGATCATGGGAGAGAATAACAGGCTGTAGTGTAGGCAAGAGGGAAAAATGGATGAGACGTAATTGACTGACGGTTGTGGGGGCTGTAAAGACTATTAATTAAATGGAGCTTCCACCATTCATAATGGAAAGCATGTATCACCCGCCAAGCTAGGCTACTCACTCTCATGACGTGTCTACCCAACTCCTTAATTAATTAAATAATGCAAGAGCTAACCGATACTCTCAGTCTTTTCATATACACAACTGGTCAACTATGGAATATTTTACCGTCATCTATCTTTGCCCCCACTAAGACTTCTTGAATAGTTTAATATGGGAAGTTAGCGAGATCTGCACTACACAGGTGCCACATCTTACGATTTGGCACCCACTAAAAATCAAAACAAGTATAGTAATGATACACTTTATCTCCATGTTGTATTTTCATGGACTATTTTTAAACATCTGAATATCTATTGTGGCTCGTTGAACAAGATAAAATAATGATCAGGATTTGCTTAATTCTGCGAGTGTTTAAAGAAAACTATTGCAATCATTCCAAGGCTAAGTGTTGACAAGTTTTGGTCGATCATCCGTCCCCCCCCCAAGACGTAATGTTGCAAGAATCACCTACTCCCACCCTCTCCTATCAACATTATGAGTCCATGCACCCGTGGCAGCTTGCAGTGGCCTTGATTTGTACGCTGTCAGAGTATAAATTAAGTTATAGTGTACCGGTATGCCTATCAGTCAGTCGACAAGACCTGTGTTATTGTTGGTAAAAATTGACAGGATGCAAACAGCAAGAAGCAATTCATAATCAGGACAATAACACACACATGCGGCACTCAGTTATGCCAAACTACTGGTGGTTTGTCTAATGCAGCCTGTATATATACAGGCCATTTCTCAAGTTTTCTTTCTTAATTTTTTTATATATTTTGAGACCTTGGATAACGAACAGTGGCGGATTTCACGCTGACAAACTGCCCTGGTATATTCTAATAATCGAAACAAACTAAAACATTGAAAGCTTACATCAGCAGAAGAAAAGACTTAAACTGGCAACTTGAAGTAATCATTAACTAACACGGCAACTCTCTTACGTCTATTCGTCCATGCATGAAATAAGCGTCTTGCTACACTAACAGTTATCTCGAGTGGCTTTCTATTTACATGCAAGAACCAACATCCCACTCAGCGTCATTCAGGTGTAATTACTCAAGTTTTAGACCGCATCCACGCCTCGATCATATTCCACCGGCAATCCTCAATGTACAAACCAGAAAAGTTTACTAATTTGTCCACCAGTTATTGTAATTCTGTATGATGGAGGTGTCTTTTTTATGATAATCTATAATACTGTCCTTCAAGAATTGTTAAATAAGGCGACAGGACTATTGCCGCCGACTGTACAGAACGTCATCATGCCAAAGAAGACTGTTTACACATTCCTCCAAGGTGTCGGTGCACACAACCTTGACTGTTGGATTACCTCAGTGCCGTCAGTAACCAGCCACCTTTAACTAGTATTGAAATGTGAGGAAATAGGGAGTGAGCTGTTGCCTTCGTTGCTGTGTCGTGTGTTGAATTCATCAGAGGAGGATATAATCAGGAAGTGAATCCATAATTATAACTGACAAAAATATCAATAATTTAGGAAGGATGGGGAGGGGTAAAGAAATGCGTCTGAGGCATAGAAAAGTAGAATGAACTGGAACTGAGTGAAGCAAGAAAAACACTCACAAAGGCGTCACTGGTGCTGTTAGGGTGAGTGGGTTTGATGCGCCTTCATTTTTTATATTCCCTGGTAAATACTCGGTTATTTCACGAGACTGACAGCCACCGGCA
Organism: Petrolisthes cinctipes; assembly: GCA_033782935.1. Taxonomy (NCBI): domain Eukaryota; kingdom Metazoa; phylum Arthropoda; class Malacostraca; order Decapoda; family Porcellanidae; genus Petrolisthes; species Petrolisthes cinctipes. The sequence goes on from JAWQEG010004974.1 coordinate 41,423, forward strand.
TTTCGCAACCTTCAGATTTACAGTCAGGTACCAAGGTTCGCCTAAAACATTAGGGTACTCTACTGTGCATTAAATTTTTTCATCTCGACCCTCTAGTTTAGTGCTAGCTAAAGGAAATACAAATTTTTAAGATATTGTTCATAATTCACTCTCATGAAGAAAGAGACCTTGAAAAATGCCAAACTAACTTTAACCAGCTTAATTAGTCCCCTGTCTGTTGTATACTGTACCATACCAGATTGTACAAGACAGTATTTCAGAGTTTGGAAAGCTACTGTACATTAATAAATAGAGTACCGGTACTTTTCCAAACTTCATATTGAAATTGTACTATGTTTCAGCTAATAATAAAGCTCTACACTACAGGAAATCTATATAATTCGGAATGCTTCTAATCAGTTTATAAAATTTTATTTATGAATTTGATAATTTATCGTTTAATGACAAATTATCAAATTCATCTCTTAGTTAGGAAAATTACTTTGACCATAATATACCAAATAAGACATCTAAAATTAAGACTTTACTTACTTTGTTGTGTTATTGGATGAGAGACATTGGCCACCCTGTCTGGTCGATGGGTTGGGATAATACTGTACTGTACTGTATTGTGGGATCAACACTCACTCACACTAGCTGGTAACCTGTAAATATCAACCCAACTCTATTAATTATGCAGTACAGTCATATTTATGGTTAATAGAACATGAATCACCTGATCTGCTCGAGAAGACTAATTGCTAAGTTGCAAAATGATAGGCCTTCAAATAAACAAATACAAATGGTATGTATCTCTTTGCCAGAAAGTAACACCAACGTTTTTTATACCTGGCTAACGTTAGTACTATAATAGTTTTCCTTCATCAATACAGTTTGCTGTGTTTATTTAAATTTTCCAAATTTTAAGTGAAACATCGACCCATTTGAGACATGTAGGCTATTATGGCTATATTATACACGCGAGTTTAGTTTAATTTCGTAAGGTTACAAATAAGGGCCATATTCAAGAACGTTTGTGGTGCATACGATGGCGTGGTACCGGTACGACGGCTCCAAAGACAAACAACACTCACTTTACAACAGAGCCGTCATACACAGTACCACACCATCGTCTACACCACGGATGGTCTTGAATACGGCCCAAAGTTAGGTTATATTACGAGGAAGGATGAAGTTAAGTAAGTCATCATGCTATAATATTTCCTTCCTGCTTGCTGTCACACCTCTCTATCACAGTTTTCTGGCGCTATATGACCTCCATGTTGCGGCATCTAACATAATATATCAATCAGTCAATCAATCATCCTGCCAATACAACCATTATTACGAAAGCCAAACAAACTATTACTTTTCACCATCCAATATAATTATACATCATGGAAATAAAATAAAATATCAGGTAATATTGTCCTTTTTACCTCACCTGTGCACTATAACCCATCTCGTGTGTATTAAAGAACACCTGTACTGGACTATAATTAACTTCAAAATAACCAACAACTTAATTAATGACCAAGGAGTCGATCGCGTTTAACTTGTATTTATTTATTGTTTTTCCCAGTTTCTCTATATAGTAATGTTGCCAACTAAAATTTCCCTAGAGGCGCTAAACTGATGATCGGAAAAAAAACAAAAAAACTAGATTATAGGTAAAGTGTTCAAAATTTTGCGCAATATTGCATTTTAAACGCGCTAATATAGTTACTCTTGTAAATTGGAAACTATTTTATTTTATATTTTTTTTTGTCAATAGATAATGTGCAAATTCGCTAGATCTAACGGAAAATCTACTAATAAATTTTAAGTTGGCATCACTGATTTTCTCACCGTGGTACCGTCTACCATCACAACACACGAGATACACATTATTATAACCTTAATTTATTTCCTTATATATTAATAAATAAACCCAGTAGTCTCATAAGATATTTCTAAAGATATTAAGAACTATTGATATAATTAGATAATGTACGGTATTTGGGACGATAAATCGGTTTTTGCTGTGCAGTATAATAATTCATCCTTATAAATATACATAGTTGCTATTATATTGTGAAAAAAAAAAAAAAAAACAGGGCAAAATTATTTATGTGTCGTGCATACTACTCGCGTCAATAATTATAAGGAAGCATAGTAAAATATTATTAATACTGTATTTAGTTCCTAGTAGGTACAATACGCTAAAACTGTTAATTACCAAACACTGTCAATAAACAGTACTGCATACCTAGCGATAGCACTGGTATTCCAACGTGTTTCTGTTAAAAACTACTTACATTTTATCCTCGATTGTAAACTTTTTCTGTGACTAACGCCAGAAAAACCTCAGGCAGTCAAGGAAGAGGATGAAAGGAAGGAAGAAGAAATGAGAAGTAAAAGGAGGAATTATCCGAATTAGAGAAGGAATCACAAAGAAGCAAAACGAGGAAGAGGAAGAAGAAAATGAGAAGTAAAAGAAGGAATTACAGAGAGGCAATACGAGGAAGAGAAAGAAGAAAATGAGATGTAACAGAAGGAAAAGGAAAAGTAAGAGGAGCAAAACGAGGAAGAGGAAGAAAAAAATATGAAGTAATAGAAGGAAAATGAGAAGTAAGAGGAGGAATTAGAGAAGGAAAGCTAGGAAGAGGAAGAAAAAAATAAGAAGTAAGAGGAGGAATTATTAGAAAAGGAAAGGTGGTGAGTGATGGGTATCCTTCCACATCCCTACACATCCTGGACTGGTGTCACAGTGGTGTGATTTAAAACGTTGCAATTTGTCTGCTACTCTCCCCTCCCACCCTCACACACACACACACACACATTCAAGTCTTCACAATCAAAGTGAGTTCGGTGTCCATAGCTATCACGTGGATAAGAAGACGGTAATTATTATATTGTCTGTGAAAGTGGCTACTGATTTCCACAAAACTATTCTATCCCTTATTCGTATACTGATTTACAGAGATACAAACTGTAGACTATTTCCTGGTATAGCTAAGTTTACAGGTGGACGGACTGGCTAGGCTATCGTTCTGGATTATACATTTGTTTGCATTTATTTTTGTATTTTTTTTATCTTTTATCCTGTGTCGTTCGTCACTAGGAGGATATGCGGTGAGAGATTTCAGTAATGGTCGCCTGTCAGCAAGAAAATATAAAAGGATATTGCTGCGTGCGAGAAAATCCACCAACAAAATCCTATATTATTATGACCGTAAACCAGTGCGATGTCTCTGTGATGATTGTACGGAGCAAGTGTATCGTATTGGCAATAATGACATTCACATTTCTTCATACCTCTGTTCTCCCCTGACTTCCTAATTAGGCCCTTATTCAATAATTACACTGCCTACTTAAGGTGGAAGTGCAGTGATGGTAAATCTGGAGCAACTGATTCCTCCAAACTATTCCAAGCAACAGAACGCCATTATTTTTGTTCATTTGGTCCTGTTTCCTTTGGAGTAATCATGGCACTCCAATGTAATAAAAGTGAATTACCCCCTTCAGCCAAAATAAAAGGGAAATAATGGACTTATAGCTAGTGAACGATACTGTTTCGTAATTATTTGTGTATTTTATCTAATTATTTATTTATTTATTTATTTATTTATTTATTTTTGGATGTGGGCAGATCACCGAGCCTTCTGCCGTAGTAAAATAAATACATATAAGCACAAGAATATATATATATTTTGTTTTTTTCTTGTTTTCTGTCGAGTGGGTATTTTTTGTAAGACATCGGACACATTTCACGCCAAGGCAAAAATGCTGAAAGGATATAATATTTATATAAAGAGAGGAAAAAAAAACTGTTGCACTGTATCGCTGCTTAATGTTCGTAAAAACGGTAAAGATTAGAATCGAGGAGTCACGCCACGTCAGTACAGGGGAAAAAAATTTAAAAAATAAGAGAAGTGTTAAGGGGGAAATATTGTGTTGGTAAATCTGGATCCAGCAGCAACTGAATCCTCAAAACTATTCCAAGCAACAGAACACCATTATTTTTGTTCATCTGGTCCTGTTTCCTGGTATACTTTGGAGGAATCAAGGCACTCCAATGTAAGAAAAGTGAATTACCTTCTTAATTAAATGTGGAATACAGTATAGGGTGTGCTGGGTATGTATATCCTGTTGTTGTGGTGTCTTTATTTGTTTTTTGTTTTTTTCGATAGACAAGTCCGCCTGCAGTGAATAGTTATAGTTAGTTACGGCTCGTGATTCGGTGAACAAATTAGTTCTTGCTTAGAAGGATAAAATATTGCTCGTATATATTGAGCCTAACAGTACTTGCAATAGGGCCTAATATGACATAAACTATAACGTCTATATTGAATGTTTCTTGTTTTGTTTTGTTTTCTCTTGCCTTCAAATTCTCCAAGAACATTTTATTCCCTTTTAACCTATATCTAGAAGTCTAGTAACTATTTTCTTCGTCCTCCGTCCTTCAATTTCCTTCCTCGGGTTATATTTGCTCCGTTCGTATTCGTGGATGACCCTCTTTGAAAACAGGTTGGAGGTAGCCTCAGATTAGCCAGAGAACGAAGGAAAGTGGTACCCGCTTGTCATGAGGAGGGACAGTAACAACTTCCCACGGTCACGGTGTCACTCTTGATGCTGGTCAGTGTGTGTGTGTGTCCTTGCCCTGACTATCATCACCACATGTTGAATGGTTGTGTAACTCTTGCACTAAATCTTGACAGTCCAGCCATATAAGAATTGGTATAAAAATAACTCTTTATCCGTTTGTGTCTGGAGGTGTTTCTGTAAGGTAAACAAGACAAACATTTAATTTTCATCAGGAAGGAGTAGTTTACGTGACATGCATGAGAGTGAAAACAATAACATCACTGCCGAACAAACGAGAAAATAACAAAAAATCAAGGACCATAAAAAGTATACATTAATTTTGACTATAGACTGTTATACTAGAATGGGTCTGACTCAAAGACGTAATAGGACAGATGCTTCCGGTAACAAGAAAAATCGTCTGGTGCATGTGGATATATATAAGAGGTAATAAGTGTAATTTATAGGAAGAATCATAGACGGTACAAGACTGACATTACTGATTCTTGGACTCGTATAGATCCTATGAGTACTTCCCGCCACAAGAAATGTCGTCTGGTGTGAATAAGGAAGGCAATGAGTGTAACAATTTAACGAAGACCACAAACGGCACTACAAGATCGGCTTTACTAATTCTTGGACTTGTAAAATTTCTATGAGTACTTCCCGCCACAAGCAATGTCGTCTGGTGTAGATAAGGGAGGCAGTGAGTGTAGAGAGGGCCATATTCGGGCAGCTGGTGTGAGTGTGAGGGCTCAAGGGCTTCAAGGCTTGCGGCGCCTCACAGCCTCAGCCACCACTTGACTTTCTCACAATTGGGAATGTGGCGCTATATTGTCCCCGGGACCTTCACTCATCCTCCTCCTCATCATCAGCCTGTTCGTTTTCCTCCTCCTCCTCCTCCTCGTTTTCCTCCTCGTTCTCCTCCTCCTCCCTTTTCCGTCTCGTTCTTCTCCTCCTCCTCCTCCTTTTTCCTTCTCGTTCTCCTGCTCCTCCTTCCCCTTTTCTCCTCCTTTTCCTCGATCATTCTCCTCCTCGTCCTCCTCCTCTTCCAACTCCACCTCCTCGTCCGTCCCCTCCTCCTCCTACTCCTTCTTTAGGGTACACTGTTCGAGGTCATATAAAGCGTACACACAAAGACATAGTAAGTAAGGTATATGAGGTCAATCTCCGGACAGCTAAAGAGGTCACAGTTGGTACGATATGTAAGATACACACGCACACACACAGTTAGGACCCACATACACGGGGACACTTGGTACTATTTACACACACACACACACACACACAGAGACACTTTGTACAGTAAATATAGGTTAAATTCTCGATATTGAAAGGGAACAGAGGGTTACTATAGGTACAGTAATCTATGCAAATTCAGTCTCCAGTCACACTAGTCGAAATTATCTCGGAAGTATTTAAAAAATAGAGTAAAGGATAATTGGCAACGCTGGCTGTATAACGTGGAAGTGGGGTTTGTATAACTGTGTGGGGTTTGTTTAATGGTGCAGTTTTTGGAGGAACTAGTATCCTCAGATTTCAGAACAATATCTTACAAATATACCCTTTAAGGAGGTAATAGGCTACACTTTGGGTTGCATAAGAGTGACTTGATTGATTCCTCCAAAGTTTGACATAAAACAGGACCAGAAATAGAAAATTAATTGTGGCCTGTTGCTTGGAATAGTTTGGAGGACTTCCCCCTTAATTAAAGTAGACAGACTCCTTAGGCCTAGCTGCTTATCCACAAGGAGTCATAGGCCTATATCTTACGAATTTTAATGGAATGTGAAGCTATACTCTCTCTCTCTCTCTCTCTCTCTCTCTCTCTCTCTCTCTCTCTCTCTCTCGACACAACCATTATCATCTTCTCTATCACCACCATCAACATCATCACCCAATCGCCTATAATAATTTTAGATCTTATTAGTCAAACAGATCCAAGCAGGTGTCCAGGTGTCACATTTTACATTTCTGTGACAAGACACTGGATATACATATGGTGAACCTGTGTTGTCTGTCTGCCTGCCTTGTTTTTTACTGTGTGGTGCAGTTTGAGAGACTAATAATTATTATGGTGTATCTATTATTTTGCCAATCATAGGACACAAACAGGCAAATCAACCTCGCTTCTGTATGGGCATTTGTGATGTGACTATTCTTCTGCCACCCACATGCAGTTTGTTTTAGTTCTTGTTATCATCATTCCTCATGGACTTTTAATATGGTGTGACTACTCTTTTGCAGTCAGTTTTCCAGCAGAGTTCTTGTTATCATCATTCCACATGGACTTGTTTGTTATTTAATATGGCGTGACTATTATGTTGCCACCCACATGCAGTCATCCAGCAGCGTTCTTATAGCCACTCTTCTTCATGGGCTTTTCATTTCCTTTCAAGTACCTGCAGGTGGAAACTCGACACTTTTAGGGGTAAACCTGATATATACAACGCACCAACGTTCAAAACATATACAATGACTACTTTTTTTTATTCCTTTTCACTGATTCAAGCATATACTTCAAGCTAGATGTTGTGTGTTTACCTTGTGTGGGTCTATATGTGTACAAAGCATAGCATACCTTAATTTATAATATGTTGTATGCACTACGTTATGTGTGTATTTTTTTTTTTTTTTTTTATGTATACTTGAAAACTAAATCGCCTGTACAAAATATTATTAAGATGTGAACAGAACCCAGTTAAGGGGAGATTTTCTTGTTGGTGAATTGGAAGGTAGTCTATGTGCCGATTCCTCCAAATTATGCCACGAAACGACAGAGCCACAATTAGTATCATTGAGGGGGTCTGCTTTCTAGCATAGTTCGGGGGGACAGGTATCCTTCCAAAGCACCAACAATTAAGAGAATCTCCTCTTAAATTCAGCTACACAATCCCTCCAGCAGTCCTCTTCAAGGGACGATATTAAATAAAAACTCAGAATTCGCACTTGTTCGTATATGTTTGCATTACTGGCCTCACCAAATGGTTTCAGTCTCATTTCGTCGATGCAGTGGACGATTATCTTCCTTTTAATAAAACGACTCAATATTATTATGATTTCAAAGTAGTACCACGAGTTCTATAGTCATCGCCCTGAATGAATTAACACTTACCAACAACATTTAAGGGAAAAGTTTCTTTGCGGTAAATTGAAAGCGCCTCGATTCCTCCAATTTATACCAGGAAACAGAACCAAATGCATGCTTGAAATTGTTTGGAGGAATCATTTGCTTCAGATTTACCAACACTATAACATGGGAGGGAAAATTACTTCTATCAATATTGGCCCTAGTCTGGCAATGGTAGGCTATATTTTTTCTTCCTAGACGTGTGACCTCGCACGTCCTGGGTAGCATCGTGTTTGTATCGCTGATCACACAACTAATTCTCTAAACCTAACTAAACCTAACCTAACCAACTCTCTATTCTATCCTAACCTAACAAACTCATTAACCTAACCTAATCTAGCCAACTCACTATTCTATCCTAACCTAACAAACTCATTAACCTAACCTAACCTACTCTCCATCCTAACCTAACCAACACTCTATTCTATCCTAACCTAACAAACTCTTTAACCTAACCTAACCTAATCTAACCAATTCCCTAACCTAACAAACTCTCTAACTTAATCTAAACTAACCTAACCTAACCCAACTAACCAAACCAACACTACTTTATACACTCTCTAATCCAACCTAACCTACTCTCCATCCTAACCTAACCTAACCCTACCTAACCAATTCTCTAAAGTAACCTAACCTAACCCGACCAACTCTCTAAACTCTAAAGTCTAAACAAACCAGACCTAACCAACCACTCACTCACCCACCCACCCACCCACCCACTGTCATTTTCGTTCCTCTGTGTAGGGTTAAACAGTATAGGGGTCATTTTCCCAGTCAAACCAAACAGGAAGGACTTACCTACATGTACGCGTATACTATATAAATTATCATAGGTCCATACTAATGAACTCTATGATAGGGATTAGAAAGTGATCACGAATACCACACACACACATACAGAGAGAGAGAGAGAGTACCAGGAATTGAGATAGAATGGTGAAGAGAGAGAGGAGTACCAGGAATTGAGAGAGAGAGAGAGAGGAGTAGGGATAGAATGGTGAATAGAGAGATAGAGAGGGAGGAGTACCAGGAATTGAGAGAGAGGAGTACCAGGAGTAGGGATAGAATGGTGGAGTGCCAGCAGGTTTGACAAGATGAGTGAGTGAGTGAGTGAGTGAGTTTGGTTGGTTCTCCTCAGTAGTGGATGAGATGAGGGTGTGTTGTTGTTGTTGTTGTTACAGATGTGGGTCGCCTAACAGTGAGGGAATAGGGTGCGGGCGGGTTGGTGTTCTCTCTCTCTCTCTCTCTCTCTCTCTCTCTCTCTCTCTCCACCTTTCTTTTCCTCTCTCTCTCTCTCTCTCTCTCTCTCTCTTCATCCACCTCTCTCTCTCTCTCTCTCTCTCTCTCTCTCTCTCTCTCTCTCTCTCTCTCTCTCTCCATTTATCACTTCACATTCTCATCCACCTCTCTCTCTCTCTCTCTCTCTCTCTCTCTCTCTCTCTCTCTCTCTCTCTCTCTCTCTCTCTCTCTCTTACACACACACATTCTCCTTATCTCCTATTGTTAATCCCTTCCTGAAACTCTTCTCTCTTCCTCCTCCTCTTTCCTCCATTTTTTTCCTTCTCCTTTCTACTTACATCCATTCTTCCTTCTGTGATACAATTTGGTGAATGACATGGGGGGGAGGGGTAGGAGGAGTACTACGCCATGAGGGTTGGGAGGGGGAGGGCCAGAGGGAAGAGGATGGGGGGGGACAAGGAATGTTCACTACTATCTCTCTCTCTCTCTCTCTCTCTCTCTCTCTCTCTCTGTTATCTTCATTTACCACTTCACATTCTCATCCACCTTTCTTTTCCTCTTCTTCTCTCTCTCTCTCTCACACACACCTGCCTCCTCACGTTTCATATGATACTCTGCAACTCGTCTCACGCCTTCCCTCACACACACACACACTCATAAAACCTCACCCCTTTCTTTCACTCCCCTTCACTTCCCACTTTTATTCCCTCTTCTTATGTTATGTATATATCTACTCCCAGTACTCCCTCTCACTCCCTCAATACACCCTTCACTCCTAGCCACTTTTATTTTACTCTCCCTCACACTTCCCTACTCTTTCTTCTCTTTCACTTCCTTCCATGCAGTCTCTTACTCCCCTTCTTCCTCATATTTCTATCACATTCCCTCTACTCACCCCCCCCCCTTCACTCCAGTACTCCCTTCCACCCTCCTTACTCCCTTTATTATCTCACATAAGTCCCCTCTTCCCTCGTTTCCCCTTCCTCCATCCCTTCTTTCCTCACTTCCTCCTCCTACTCATTGTTTCACCTCCCCTCACTCCCTCCATCCCCCCTTTCCTCACCTCCCCTCCCTTACTCCCTCCTCCTACTCATTGTTTCACCTCCCCTCCCTTACTCCCTCCATCCTTCCCCTCCCTTACTCCCTCCATCCCTCCTTTCCTCACTCATTGTTTCACCTCCCCTCTCTCCCTCACTCCCTCCTTGCCCCTTCGTTTCCTCCACTTGTTCTGGGCATCTTCGAGGTCCACTTTAAGTGCCTCTTGAGCTGGCACTTGGAAGGATAAGTATAGATTCCGGGCAGTAGGGTGGGTGAGGGAGGCCCAGGTGGAGAGAGAGAGAGAGAGAGAGAGAGAGATTCATAAAGTATAGCCTACGACGTATGGAATTTACAGCATATTTCCTCAAAAAAAAAAAACAATATATATATACCTTAATTGTTATACATGTACAGTCACACTCAATAAATAGTCAGTCCTCCAACACCGTCGAATGAAATAAATAAATAAATAAATAAATGGCTTCGAAAAATGAATAGCTGTTTGTTGTTGGTCTCTGAAATAATTATGGGTTCAAGATAAGTTAGTAATAAGGTCCACCCACCCACTCACAAGGTTCACTTATTTTGGTTCACCCCCGATAATACAGCAGGAAGACTTTATAATTATTTTTTTTTTAGATGGCGCATGTGTACTGTACCTTATAACCCCAAACACGACTCGAGAGGTTGTAAGTAATGAAAATGTTTGTTTGATGTATACTGAAGAACATGTTGATAAAATAGTAAAGATTATTATTATTGTTGTTGTTGGTGAGGTTGTAATGATTTTTTTTTTTTTTTTTTTTTTTTTTGTATACTGAAGAACATGTTGATAAAATAGTAAAGATTATTATTATTATTGTTGGTGAGGTTGTATGAAATAAAATTGTTTGATAAAATAGTGAAGATTGTTATTATTGTTGGTGAGGTTGTATGAAATAAAAATGTTTGGTGAATAGTGAAGACAAATTCATATAGTGAAGATGAAAATTAAGTATGGTGGGTGAGTTTTTAAGAGTTGATATAATTAATTGATATATAGTGAAAAATTTTGAAATGAGAGAATATTTTTGAATAGAGAAGATGATATATTGGCTGATAGATTAATATACAGTATAGTGAAGAATTGTTTAGTACTGAAAATTATTATTATATATAGTGAGTGAGTGAGTAGGGAAAATGTTTAAGGGGGTGCGGGAGTAGGGGACGGGCTTGGGGGGGGTGCGGGAATAAGGGGACAGGCTTGGGGTGGGTAGAAAGCCTGTCCCCTATTCCTGCACCCCCCTCCCCCAAGCCTGTCCCCCTACTCCCGCACCCCCCAAAACACCCCCTACCCCCTTAAATACTTTGGGTTTACTAGAGCTTCTTGTTTCCTCCAAAGTTTGCCATGAAACAAAACTAGATTAATTAACAAAACTAATGGTGTCCTGTTGCTTGAAATAGTTTGGAGGTCATGGAGGAATCATACAGTTGCTCCAGATTTACCAACAGTGTACGTACTACCCCCTTAATGTGTGTGTGTGTGTGTGTGCAAGGTGGTGTGGTACAGGTACGATGGCTCTATTGTTTGTCTTTGCACCATGGATGGATGGATGGATGTTCTTGAATATTACCCTGCTGTGTTTCACGTGTGTCGTACTGTGATGAAAACTGGAAGGCTTCTGATTCCTCCTGACCATGCCACGAAACAAGCTTCTTCCATATAGGTGGTGTTTCATGGCAATATTTGAAGGACTCGTTTACCTACAATTTTCTGACTACATCACAGGGTCCCTAAACAGTGGAGGAGCTTCAAGGTGTTGGTTGCTTGCTTCTTTTCTGCCCCACTAGATGACAGCACCATATTTATACACGTCACTAGGGTATTAGTATGCTTCCTTACTGGTGTTGTTGTCCCTGTCCTATATTTAGCTACGAAAGTCATTATTAACACAGCCTCACTGGGATAATATCGGCAAATATATACACTACACAAGGTAGAAATAATTAACATGTTGGCAAAGATCTGTAGACCCTCGATAATAGGCTAGAGTGATTGATTGATTGATTGATATTAGGCGCCGCAACAGCGAGGTCATATAGCTCAAGAAGAAGGTGATAGAGAGGTGAGACAACAAGCAGGAAGGAAATAGAAAGAAAAGAGGGACAGTTGTAGAACTTAAAGACAGTGGCTGGGACCGAAGGGGCGCCAAAACCCTTAGATTATTGTCCACATCACAACAGGCAATACCCACACCTCTACTGGGTAATATGCTAGAATATTAAAACACTTGTCATATAATAACAGACTCATATCATTAGTTTAGTCTGTATGGTCATGATTAACAGAAGCTTTGGAAAACATGTAATGGTCTTGAGTGAGGGAATGAGTGTATTTTGAAGTGGTTAATGCATTATTAGTTATAAACTGTATAAGATCTGCTTTGGGAAAACAACAAATTCTGAAGGAAGAATTTGGAAAGGAGTGATGACCGTTGAAGAAGTTGGGAAAACATATCGCTTATCACAAAGTAGTATGAAAAATTACAGAGGGGTAACAACGAACTCTGAAGCAAGGAAAGGAAATGAGGGACAGTTAGTTATAAGAAGATAAAAATGATTGATTTGGAGCTGAAAAACACCATTGATACCTCCTGCCTGACCCTCTCCTTGGCCCCCTGCCACCCTGTTGTCGGTAATAGGGAGTTGTTATAACCAGGTTCGCTACTCATAAATATTTCATGAATATAAACCTAACAGGAAAATAATGGGGAGAATTTGAAACTGCATAGAGAGTGGTATGTTTTTCTTTTCATTTGTTATTGCATTTTTTATTACAAGCGCACGAATTTATTTACAATACTCTGGGGATCTAATTCGTGTCATAACTTCCCTACACGTCACGTCCCGTCCTATACTTTCAAGAGGAAGACGACGCATCCTATTTATCTTTCCATCTCTTGCAACACACACACACACACAATAGGCCAATTGTTTTCCCCCTCCCACATGGTGTTGTCACTGTATAGAGAAGGGCTGTATTTGTGTTATTGGTTGCCTCACCCGTCATGTTTTCCACGAGGGTACTTGGCACTGACGTCACGGGGGAGGGGCAGTGTGACGTCGCACGCCTTGGTTTGTTTACATTTTTTCGGGCCTCTCATTGGATCCTCTTTCGGTACTTGTTTTTATCACTTCCTTCTGGTGATGCCCATTGCTTCACGTAGGTATCTCTCTCTCTCTCTCTCTCTCTCTCTCTCTCTCTCTCTCTCTCTCTCTCTCTCTCTTCGAACATCTAAACACTCCAAAACATTAACACACAATATTATGATGGAAGTCACTGTACTCAACACCAATGGCGGCTTCTGGCAACAACCCTTCATGAATCTTATATGATAACTGATGCTGGAGGGATATGTCCACCAATCCTCTTCCATTAATTGATTTTGTCTTGCACATGTATTTACTCATGGGATTGTTGCCAGAAGCCGCCAACGGTGTTCAGATACTATATTCTCCGACTGTACGATACCTGACCTTGAGCATGTCACTCAGAATTCATACCGAGTAGCTTTTGAATGTTACAAGTGCAAAGATGAGATTCTATATAAGAGAGGCAGCCTGAGATTGCTAGACTCACTGTAAAGGAAACGCTAAAGCCACCTCACTCCCCCCGCTACTAAAGAAGGAGATAGATAGAGAGGTCAGAGGAGAAGGGAGAGCAAAGAACAAGGCATGGGAAATGAAAGTGACTGATTCGGGGCTTCCAAAAACGTCACACCCCAAAATATATTGCTTGTGTCAGTATATTATATAAACATTATGTCTAAAGGTTGCTTATAAGTTATTTGTCATGGGGCTCCTAATAAACTGTTTGCCTTGGGGTTGTTTATAAACTATTCGCCATCGGGTTGATAATAAATTGTTTGTCCACTTTCACAGGGAAGGTGCGCACGCTCTTCCCACCAGCACGTGTCCTGGAGAAGAAGAAGCAAGAGAAGCCCTGAAGGTGTGAGAGAGCCGAGGAGTGCTGTACCAGGCTGAGATACCGTCACACCACCTCCACTAACAACCAAACAAACTCACTCACTCATTCATACAACAACAACAACACGTCCCTCAAGCCACCATGATCCTTCAGTTGTTTGCCACACTGGTCCTTGCAATCACAGGTAAGCCCAAATAACCCCGTTTTTTTAAGGTTGTTATTTATATTAATATACTCAGGGTGGCAGGCTGAAGAAGGCTACCTCGAGGCCCATTACTTAAGGACTCCTGTGATGTAGTCAGAAAATTGGAGGTTAGGGAGTCCTTCAAACATTGCCACGAAACACCACCTACATTTAATGAGTTTGTTTCGTGGCATGGTCAGGAGAAATCAGAAGTCACCAGGTCTCATACACGATCACAGGGTCCCTTAAATAGATTTAATTATTTATTTATTTATTTAAGGTGGTTTGATCTAGTGGACAGCAATCTTATGTCACATTATTATTATATTATTACTATTACTTTAATCGATCGAATCTGGTGTGGGGTAACTGTATTCAAGGATCTTGTTTATTTATTCACTGGGTATTGTGTGTTAATTTGGTGGAGAGGATGACATAGTTGACTGCTCTATTGACGTCACCAAACCTATTAGCAACCCTGAGGAAGTGAGTGGATGAAGGAAGGTAAGGAAGTGAGTGGATGAGGGAAGGTAAGGAAGTGAGTGGATGAAGGAAGGTAAGGAAGTGAGTGGATGAGGGAAGGTAAGGAAGTGAGTGGATGAGGAAAGGCGAGGAAGTGAGTGGATGAGGAAAGGCGAGGAAGTGAGTGGATGAAGGAAGGTAAGGAAGTGAGTGGATGAGGAAAGGCGAGGAAGTGAGTGGATGAGGAAAGGTGAGGAAGTGAGTGGATGAGGAAAGGTGAGGAAGTGAGTAGATGAAGGAAGGTAAGGAAGTGAGTGGATGAGGAAAGGCGAGGAAGTGAGTGGATGAGGGAAGGCGAGGAAGTGAGTGGATGAGGAAAGGCGAGGAAGTGAGTGGATGAGGGAAGGCGAGGAAGTGAGTGGATGAGGGAAGGCGAGGAAATGAGTGGAGACATGAGGTAATGATGAAGTGAATTATAGGAAGAAGTGAGTGAATGAAGAAAGGTGAGGAGGAGGAGGGGAGTGAAAATCAAGGCAAGGAAAGGAGTGAGTTACATAAGAAGCGAATAAGTATGCATGAAGCAATGTAAGGACATACATACAGACATACATACACACCTGCTGAGGAAAGGGGAGGAGGCAAGGGTACACACACACACACACACACACACACACACACACACACACACACACACACACACACGTCAGCAGTCATCCATAATTTACCCTTTAAAGAGAGACCTGTCGCTGGGCACCTCACAGGCCACCAGAGGTCACCCACTGTCCACCATCACCATCACCACCTGTTGTCTCTCCCTCCTCCTCTCCCTCCTCTCCCTCCTCCTTTTCTTCCCCTCTCCTCCTCCTTTTCTTCCTCCTACTCCACTTCCTCCTCCTCCACCTCTCCCTCCTCCTTTTATTCCTTCTCCTCTTTCCCCTTCCCTCTTCCTTTTCTTCCTCCTCCCTCTCCTCCTTTTCTTCCTCCTCTTTCCCCTCCCCTCCACCTCTCCCTTCTCCTTTTCTTCCTCCTCCTCCTCTCCCTCTTCCTCCTCCTCCCTCTCCTCATTTTCTTCCTCCTCCTTATTTTCTTCCACCTCCTTCTCTTTCTCCTCTTCTTCCTCCTCCTATCTAACTTGCTAATAGGTGCATGAAGGATGTATGTGTGACGTTTTGAAGGATATATTAAGAATACATAGAGTTTTGAAGATGATATGTGTAACGATTTGAAGGATAGAAAAAGTATACATAGCTTTTTGAAGGTTATATGTGTAGTGTTTTGAAGGATAAATGTAGCAGTTAGATTAATATATGTGTAGGGATTTGAAGGATACTATTTGAAGGATACTAGGCTATTTGAAGGATACAATAGGTGTTTTGAGGGTCTATACATGTACCGCCTCTCGTCACTCCTCCTCCTCCTCTCATCTAACTTGCTAATTAGTGGATGAAGGATATGTGTAGCGTATTAAAGGATATGTGTGTGTGTGTGTGTGTGTGTGTGTGTGTGTGTGACGTTCTGAGGGATATATTACAATTGTACAGCGTTTTATGAAGTATATTAAGTGCTTATAGAGGACTAACGGACTACCTTTTGTCTCTCATCTAACTTGTCAATGCGTTTTATGAAGGAACATAATTACACCCATTAAACTGAAGTAAATAATGATGATTAAAAACTCCGGTATATACACGTAAAATTATTCCCGAAGCACAAGATTATTGATAAACTCTGTACACTTGCATAAAAAAACAAAACAGAGTCAGATCAGACAGCATTTAAAAATTATTGCCAGTGTCGGTTTCCCATGTGTGTGTGTGTGTGTGTGTGTGTGTGTGTGTGTGTGTGTGTGTGTGTGTGTGTGTGTGTGTGGTCATGTCCAGGTACGAGGGTATTGCCCTTGAGTGGCCTAACCTGTTCCACATTTAGTTCACCTCACCTCAGGGCACGACTTACCGTACAGGTGTAAAAAGAATGTGTACCTTGCATAACTGTGTGTGTGTGTGTGTGTGTGTACGGGCTTGCGATTGTTTTGTTTGTTTGTTTGTGTGTGTGTATTATGTGCGGGCTTGCGATTGTTTGTTTGTATGTGTTTTGTGTGCGTTCTTGCCATTGCTTGTTTGTTTGTGTGTATGAGAGAGAGAGGGAAAATAAAGAGAGAGGGTCACAGTACACCAACCAAGTGTAAACAATAAAGAAAATGATGAAGAGTATGAGAGAAGAACGAGTAATGAGGTGGGTCAAACTTACGGTGAATGAATGAGTGAATGATGTCTATAATACGTGTCTGTACAGCAACATTTATTTCCCTGGGGGTGGAGAAAGCTACTACCCAAATGTCTTTCCAACGTGTGAACTCCATGCACCTGTGAGGCTCGTGTAGGTAGTGGTTACACCGGTTGCAATTTTTCACCGCTACATGAAAATAATATGCATTACCAAGTTTCCCAGTGTCGAATGGTGAAGTTTGACCACACCACTAATAATAAAAAAAATAATAAATAAAATAAAAAGAAATTATAAGATTAATAATAACTGTGCCTGTGTATCGAGATTGGAGAGAGGTTGAGCTAATCACGAGTTAACATATGCATTAACTTGACAGAATTTAATGAATGGTTCAAGAACAAAACTTTATGTATGGTTGAGCCTCTATTGACGACGTTTTGCTACTGCTTCTATATAGGGAAAGCTAACAGCAGGCCACACTGATACATACCTCAGTGGTTGGATGCCCTCTTTACCTTCTACTAGTTAAATGAAATAATCTGGCTTCTGTCAAAATAAAGTTATAATGCGTTTTTTTTTTTTTTTATCTTGAAAATGCAGCAACGATTCCCTTATAAGTAATAATAATATGTATGACCTTTGATACATTATTCACATACATTCCATTGTTGAAAAGTTGTTCTAGAATTATTTTTTTGTCTTGGGTTACTTAAAAAAACTCCAGTGATGTAGTCAGAAAATTGGAGGTATATGAGTCCTTCATATATTGCTACGAAACACTATCTATATAGAAGGAGCTTGTTTCGTGGCACAGTCAGTAGGAATCAGAAGCCACCAAGGTTTCATTAATACACATACAGTCACTTGGTCCCTTAACCGACAAAGCCAAGAAATAAAATGAGGTAGCCGGTACGTTATCGTCAAGGTCAGCAACAGGTGGTTTTTGTTTCTGATGCACATGGCGAAAGCAAGCATGGCACGCCCAAGGTTGCCAAGGTGAAGCATACAGAGAGAGAGAGAGAGAGAGAGAGAGAGAGAGAGAGAGAGAGAGAGAGAGAGAGACAACCACTCTAATGGTATACACTGGAGAGAGAGAGAGAGCGAGAGAGAGAGAGAGAGAGAGAGAGAGAGAGAGAGACAGACACACAACCACTCTAATGGTATACACTGGAGAGAGAGAGAGAGAGAGAGAGAGAGAGAGAGAGAGAGAGAGAGAGAGAGAGAGAGAGAGAGACACACACAACCACTTTAATGGTATACACTGAAGGTCAATAAATCTGGTCCTAATCAGAGACACAACATGAAATCTCTATCTAACAACCAACCTAGCCAGCATCCCACTCACTCACTCACTCACTCCTCCCTTCAGATGGAAGAGATTCATATTGTGCCTCGAATCAGGACATAATTATTAATCCCCAGTATACAGTACCAGTTATACAGTTAGGTTATTACAAAGCTTAATGATGCATGGTGATGTAACGTTTGGACCAACAACAACAACAACAACAATACCTCATGATAAGCAGCTGAAACTCCGATAAAAGTGTGGACTAAATTTTATGTCTCACTATAAAGAAATGTAATAATAATAATAATAATAGTGTGTAAATGTATTCTGAGACGGATATCTATGTCAAAAGGAAAAAGAAATATGGAGTACAAAGTTTATATATATAAGACAATGTTATGTACCCTCCACATGCATACATACATACATACATACATACACACACTTTGTAACTTGGACACATACTGGATACATAGTTCAAGTACGTGCATTGTACCCGACAGTGGGTCATGGTAAAAGAAAACCTAGCAAAAAAAAAAAAAAAAAAAAAAAAAAAAGAGTCTACCGTAACAACTGGCTTGGTACCGCTATTGGCCGAACCTAACCTGAATGGATGATTGCCGTTACGTAAAATTAGCAAGGTGTTGTTGGCACTTCATGTGTTGTTGTAGTAAGAAGGAACCGACGCTTATATTATATACACTGTAAAAACCTCATCCCCTGTAACATAGTGAACCTAAACCTTAATGTGAAGTTGGGACTACAAGGCACGAAAGGCTCAGAGAGAGAAAGAGAGAGAGAGAGACCTTTTTACCTTAGGGTCTCTATAACCAGCCCGTTGAGAGAGAGAGAGAGAGAGAGAGAGAGAGGCCTTTTTATATTCCCTACCTATAGCCAGCCAGTTGAGAGAGAGAGAGAGAGAGAGAGACCTTTTCTACCTTAGCCAGCCAGGAGAAGGTGACCGAGAGAGGAAGTAAAAATATGAAGGTTGAGAAAGTTTGAGGGTCAGGGTGTCTGTCTGTCCTTGGGTGAGATGGTTGGCTGGCTGGCTGGCTGGCTGGCGGGTGGGACGAAAATAATGAGCACAATCTGATAAAAAGGAGAAAATACTATGGAAGGGGAGATATGGAGGTGCATATATATAGTGAGGAGGGAATAGTTAGCTGAAGTGATAGATAGTGGGGTTGATAGTAATGAAAAATAGTGAAGTGATATGGAAGGTAAAGATAAGAAGGCATTAATTAAACGATATATACAGTACTACATAAAAGACTATTTTGGATATATGTATTTATTTATTTTAGAGGGTTGGGATCCATATAAAACATCTATATTATATAAGTTATGTTGGGGAACTCTTGATCAACACCGTGGTTGTGTCTTGCTGAAATAATCCCTGTTGTCGTATTTGAGGGGGAATGAGACGGCATCCAGGTCCTTCCTACGAGTAAACTGAGGCACCTGTAACAGTTCCTTCATCCTCAGGGCGTGGCGTTCGTTGGAGTAGGTAAAGCCAGTCTCCAGACGATGTAGTCCTTTCCAGTCGAAATCATCCCAGTAGCCAGTCTTGTCGTTTAGTTGTTTCGTTACTCGTGTTATGTAGGCGTATTCTCTCTGCCTTAATTTCTTTTCCTGTCTCTTCTCCTCACGTTTATTCTTCTTCTCTTCGTCTTCCTCCTCTTCCTCTTCTTCATCATCATCATCTTCATCTTCCTCCTCCTCTTCTTCATCATCATCATCTTCATCTTCCTCCTCCTCTTCTTCATCATCTTCCACTTCACCTTCCTCCTCCTCCACCACCTCTTCCATATCCTCCTCGCATGCCTGATCATCCTCTTCACGTCTCCTCTTCCTCGCCGGCTCCTTCTCATGTTCCCTTTCCTCCTCCTCTTCATCACTTAACTCCTCCTCACTCCCTTCCTTCTCCTCCTCCTCTACATCATATCCCTCCTCCTCCTCGCGTCCCTCCTCCTTCTTCTACTAGCCACCAATACGAGGCTGGGAAGGGCGAGGAAGAGAGGCCAGTGCTCGCTGTCTCAGATGCTGGAGCCACTTTCTTGTATCTTGACTCCATTCTCGACGGGAGGGGCGTTGAGTGAGAAGAGTGTCGAGTGTTGCCCGAGATGGAAATATAACCAAGTCCTTCCATTCCTTGCCCCTTTTCACTTTGGTTATGAGTACCTGTGAGTTCTGTTCCACATCACGCCTCTCTTGGTTCACCTGGGCATCGTGATCAAGTCGGAACTCATGCGTCTTACTCTAAACACCACTGGTCCCACTTTGCCTCTCAACGGGCCCACCCTAATTACCTTTTTTCTGCTTAGACATGGATGGATGATGGTGTTTGGTGTTTATTGCTTGTCAACTACGGTACATAGTGGCCGTTAATGATGCACAGCCATTCCATGTTAAGCTTGTCAGGATAGTCAACTCGAGTACGATTAGACTGGAATTATAGTTAACCTACTGTATGCTGGAGATAAATACATGAACATATCTTGTTTTCACTTTAGCGAACACACACACACACACACACACACACACACACACACATTTCTTAACTCATGTCGGTGGAGTAGATGTATGGTGGTGGGTGAGTTTTATTTATAGTGAAGATGTGTGGTTGGTTGGTATAGTGAGTGGTAGTGTGTGGTAGACATTCTGAACATGTATGCGGTGAGGGGTAGTAGTGAGGATGTTTGTTAATGAAGTGACAGTAGTTGAGAAGTGTGATGATTACTAAATACACAGGCTGACTGACTGACTATGCAGATGACTTGGTTGGCTGTTGTTGTTGTTGTTGTTGTTGAAGGATAAAAAATATAACGCTAGTGGCACCGTAACAACGATTGAAAGGGTGCATGGTTGGTATGATTAAACTTATTAAAGGAAAACTTGTCTTCGTCACTCATTTCCCACCCATTAATTTGCAATGCGAATTTAGCCACGAAATGCCTTGATTTTTGTCGAAGCGTTAATTTAATAATACCACCCAAGGTCATATGGAGAGAAAGGGAATGGAAATAGTAAGAATTAGAAAAGTAGGGATAATTGAAGAGCTGACACAGTACTTCTCGATTACAAAAAATTATAGTAATGATAATAAATGAATAGCCTATACCGTAATATTGGGTTTATCCATCACTAGAATTAAATGTATATAATTCCCTATTGGGGCCATTCCTTCCCAACAAACCCAATCACGTATAAGCGAGCGAGTGAAAGGATTACCTGGCTCAGTAGGCCACCACTATTTTTTGTTAATCTGGCCCTATTTCCTGGTATACCTTTGGAGAAATCAAGGAGGTTTTATGTACCCAAAATGTATTGCCCCTTTATAAGGACCCCGTGATCCTGTATGAAAATTGGAGGCTTTTGATTCCACCTTACCATGCCACGAAACAAGCTCCTTCCATATTGATCGTGTTTCGTGGCAATTTTAGAAGGCCTCATTAATACAGAATTGGTAATTGTAGATAACAATAATAAACATGTTGTACAGCGGGCGAGAAAAGATTCGCCTCCTCACTTATTACCCACCCACCCACGACACGCACAGGCCGCCTCAAGGCCGGGCCGGAAAGAGGGCTGGCCTTTCCAGATCGTAGCGGGTGTGGGGCTGTTTTTCTCCCGGCCCGGCCTCAAGGCCCGGCCGGAACAAATTCCCGCACTGCTTGAATTATGCTCCGGCCGGGCCTTGAGGCCTGTCCGTGTGTGGGGTACAGTCTGTGAGGCGAGTCCTCAAGGCATGTCCAGTGTGCTGCTGGTCACAGGAGGGGTGTGATTATTTAATTAATTATATTTTTGCATACAACAACACACACTGCAAGGAGATGCATATCCTTGTCAGACACCACCACCCACCATCATCTTGGGTTGATGGTCAGGACCCCAATTGTCATTTTTTGAACAGGCTGCCTGAGCGTGTGTGTGTGTACAGTCGGCCACAGGAATTCGTACACAGAGCATTAAAAGGGGTCTTTATTTTGCACATACTGACCTGTAATGATTGTTCTGCTGACTGATTCAAATATTACCCAAGTAACATTTCTAAAAGTGTTTGGTGTTGGAAAAATTAATGTACAACATTTTCTAGTTGTTATGAACCCTTGATATCACAGTGGTGTATACGAATTCCTGAGGCCGACTGTACATCAGACCTCCTATAAGCCCCGCTCACTTTCCGGCCCGGCCTTAAGGCGGCCTGAAGGTGTGTGGAAAGGCCTTTTACAATTAAACAGAGTCTCCCTTTACTCACCCCCATTTTCTCCCCCAACCCACCACCAGCAGCAGTAGTAGTAGTAATGGCGGCACCCAACCAGTCAGGGCCAAACTCTACCTCCCTCCTTGACAAATATGAGATTATCTGTCAACTACGGGCCAGTGGGACTATTCCTGTGGTGAAATATAGGAGCAGGAAGACTGGACTACAAATTATCCTCGCCAGAGTAGAAGGGCCACTCGTTAATGGTTACTTCACACTAGGTAAGTATTGGTTTTTGTTTTATTTATTTATAGATTTATATATTTATTGTACTCCAAGATTATTTATTTATTTGTTTGTTGTACTCCAAGGTTATTTATTTATTTGGTAAAGGTACAGAAGTGGACCTTACTGTATAATAGATATTTTACTGTCATTACCCACTATTTTGGACCATTCTAAGACACTTTTCTTCTATGGTTTTTCTTCCTCAAATGCCCCGTTTCCAAAATAGGGCATATTCAAATGGGGCATTTTGAAATTAGCCTGACCTTACCTGACCTGACCTAACCTAATCTAGACTGCATCAGACTACCGGGACCTAACCTGGGCAAACTACCGGCAAATAATCGTGATAAAGTACAATAAATGACAGGGGTAAAATACTAGGATCCAGCCGGATCTGGCAACACTGCTGCAGTAAGGTCCACTTTTGTACTAATACCATTTATTTATTTATTTATTTGTTTATTGTATTCCAAGGTGACATTTATTTATTTATTTATTTAATGTACTCCATGATGATTTATTTTATTGTTTTATTGATTTACTTGTATTAATCCAAGGTGACTCTTTTATTTATTTATTTAGTTAATTATTGTATTGCAAAATTATTTATTTATTTATTGTATTCCAAGATGATTTACTTTGTCATTTAGTTTTTTAGTTTTTTTTCTATTAATGATGGAGAAGACTAATGGGTAAAAGTAGAGAAGTACTCCGTTCACTATATTGTATATTTTAGTATCATTACCCACTTTTTTGGATCATTCTAAGACACTTTTCATCTATGGTGTTTCTCTCGGAGATGCCCCGTTTTCGAACATAATTTGGAAATTAGACTGACCTAACCTAACCTGGGCAAACTACCGGGATATAACCGGTGTAAACTATCATAAATTGACCTGGGCAAATTCCCGGGACCTAGCCGGATGTGGTAACACTGCGAGGCCCTAGCCAAGAATGGAGTACTTCTCTACTAATACCGACTAATGTTGCGTGTAACGTTTTTGGACGAACCATATATTCAATCACTATATAAGTTGTACAGTTGTGGCACATAGTCCTTGACCAGGGTGTAAGGAAAAAAAAAGGGGGGCGAGAGGCCTGTTCAAGGACTATGCGCCGCGACTGTACCCTAACTATTTTTTTGCTACTCGTAATTAATGTTTTTTTGGCTGTGCAATGAACTCATCCATGGGCCGTATTCATGAACATCCGTGGTGTACTGTATATGATGGTGTGGTACTGTACGACGGCTCTGTTATTTGTTTATGGAGCCATCGTATGCACCACAAACTTTCTTGAATATGGCACTACATTCATCCACACGCACTCTCATGTGTATATTTTCCAGTTATATCTCTGCACCACATTCACCTTGACTCTGATGCTGTGTAATGTACAGTACTGTATAGGTGAGCAGTGCAATTCAGGTGGTGGAAACTTTGGTATTATTTTTTCTTTATTTGCCCGTCACCAAGTGTTATTTTTTCAACATTGGTTAATACCATATGGACCATACGAAGACACTTTTCTGTGGTATTTTCCTACATATTTGGTCTGAATACAAATTGGTCTTATCAGAATTTTCTTAGTCTTGGTTAAAGTAACGGAAACCATGACGTGCGGAAGTTGTAAATTGTCCTGGTTTCCAATATAATGCTAAGAAAAATTAGACGAGAAAGCTGGTGCATTCACAGTGAGTGAGATCAAAATTTAATGCACTGGGATGTTTGGTCAGAATATTCGCCTTTCTAATGGCTACCTGTACTGTAGTGATGAATTTATATCCTTGCAGCAACTGAGGCCCATGATGACGATGGATTGCCTCATACCCTGGAACATCTCATCTTCTTGGGCAGTGAAGATTATCCATACAAGGGCGTCCTCGACCTTCTTGCCAACCGCTGCCTGGCCTCTGGCACCAACGCTTGGACAGGTACGGTTGGGAACAAAGTATTTGAAAATCGTTTGTGGTTTGTGGCAACAAAAGGAAATGTAAACACATCAGTGGTAGCTGAATTACATGAATGGAAGGGTAACATATGTATCTTATAACATTATCAGTTATTGCAATGTAGTCCTTCATAGTTAGTAAAGTGTAACACAACCTGACAACTAGCAAAATTAAAGCCTTTATGTATTGGTGTCAGTAATTTATACTGTGTCTAATCCTATTTTTATACTTGCAGACACTGACCACACAGCTTACACCGTTCAAACAGCTGGCAGTGAAGGCTTCCTCAACCTTTTACCTATATACCTAGATCACCTTCTTTATCCTACACTCACAGTAAGTTTCTGTGAACTACACTTGTACAGTATATTGGTTATTATAGCATATGCATGCATGAAGTACTGTACTGTACCACAATGATTGCAATGTCACAATGTTTGAACTGCAAGGTTAATACCATTGTGCTGTATGAAGAAATATTGTGATGTCAGTTAGAAGAGGGATGTCTGATTAGTAGGCTCTAGATTCCTCCAAATTGTTCCTTAAAAGAAACATGTACTGAGGTATATGTTATGTCAAGGACCAATGTACAGTATAGGACTCTGCCACTCCAATTTCTTAACATCTTGCTATATTTAAGAAACATTGCTGCAACCAGATTTGTTCCTCAGTTATGCATTAAGAAAAATAATTCCTTGCTGCTATTTCAGGACTCTGGCTTCACCACAGAAGTATACCACATCACTGGGGAAGGAGAAGATGCAGGAGTGGTGTACTCAGAGATGCAGGGACGTGAGAACACTGACAATGACCGCTGCTACCGAGCAATGTTGAGAGCTATGTATCCCGAGCCCAGTGGCTATCGTTCAGAGACTGGTGGTATCATGAAGAACTTGCGTGAGAGCACTTCCAATTCCAAGGTCTGGTGTGGGTTCCATAGTTAACCCTAAACTTTGCTTTATCACCTCTTATATTTTTGTGGGTAATGCTAGGTAATCTTTCTTAATTAACTTCCAATGAATCTTTTACCTCATAGCAGCACAGGCACTGATAAAGGCTGACAATGGTGGATGATATGACCATCATTTGGCATAACTGTACTTGGAAAATAACTTTATATTTTTGCAGATCCGCCAGTATCACCAGGAATTCTACCGCCCTGAGAATCTTCACATTATCGTCACAGGTCAAGTAGAAGCAGAAGATGTATTTGCTGCTTTGGAGCCTGTTGAACAGAAAATATTGTCAAAGGTGAGAAGAAAATAAAACTTTTACTTGGATGTTATTATTACTGAATTATTATGGTAAAGTATGTGGTATGTCAGGGCTGGCAACATGATTTTAATTTACAGGACATGTAATAGTTTCTTTCACCAAGGTATTGCATCATAGATATTGCAATTTCATCGGTGTATTATTTCTGAGTAATTATTTACGGTATCTTTCAGGGAGATCGTGGCCCATATACCCGACCTTGGCAGAGTCCAGTGCCTCCCCTCGAGGCTTCAGTAGATAAACTAGTGCAATACCCCAGCGACTCCGAGGACACAGGCATGGTGCTTGCAGCGTGGCGCGGACCTTCATCTGTCACACAATATAATGAGTGAGTTATTCTTTTCATAATTGCTACCTAATTTTGCATACTGTAAGTGAGAATTCACAGAGTATTGCTACATAAGATGGCTAATTGGTAAAGAACTATTTTAGTGGTTGTGAATTGGATACAAAATTGGTCTTTTTTTTTCAGGTGTAGCTATAAACTATTGCTGATTATTACTTTATTTGCCAGTGTCTGTAGAAAACTTATAATTTTTTTTTATGTTCAGGTTGATAAGCATGGGTGTGTTAATGGAGTACCTCACCCACTCCTCAGTGTCACCCCTTCCCATTGTCTTTGTTGAAGTGATTGACCCTTTAGCCAGCAGTGTAAGTTGTATTATTTGGTTGAAGTCAGTTTGTATATTATTCATAGCACTCTTTATAGTCTGTCATATTGAATTGCTTTATTACTTAGTCATACAATGCCTTGTGTAGAACAATAAACTTTCCTTCATACAAAATGAATGCTTGAATTTCCTTCTATTAGAGCATTGTTTTCTTTATCTACTTTCTCGTGCCCAAATAAGAATAAGAGGAAATTACTATGCCAAGGAATTTTTCATTATATTTTGGGGGTATTTTAATGTCCATTATAATGACCAAACTATTTTCCTACAGGTTCATCACAGTTGCTATGAAAATTCGTTATCAGCATGCTACTTTGAGTTTAGCGGAGTTCCTCGCCAGAAGGTGGAAAATATCAAACCTCTTCTAATGAGCACCCTGGAGAGAATAGCGCTGGGTGTAGACAGAATTGATATGCAAGTAATGAAAGATATCCTCACCAATCTTGTATTGAGGGAAGAAAGTCGCCTCGAAACTTCACCGCACAGCACCATTGCTGACCACATTATAGGTGATGCCCTTTATGGAACAGCCTGTGAACATGTAAGTAAATGTATCGAAACTGGAAGTAAAGCTATGTGTTGTGAGGAAGCCAAGTATCCCTTGGACATGAATATGGTAGAGTATGTCACTGTGTGATCTTACCCTCCTTTTACGTTACTTTATGTTTATGATCCCTGCGTGAAAATATAGTTGTGGAATTACCAAATGACTACAGTTATCATTGTGTCTTGTGTGATGATATTGAAAATTGTGTTATGTTCTGTCAGCTGGAAGCCCGACTGAACAAAAAGGCATGGTATGAGGTCCTTCTGCAGCAGTCATGCCAGTACTGGGTCGATCTCCTCTGCAAGTACGTAATGGATGCCCCTTCAGTTGTGGTGCGAGGCGTCCCATCCCTCGCTGAGTCTACACGTTTGGAGGAAGAAGAGAAGAAGAGGGTGGAGGCCAGAAAAGCAGAACTAGGAGAGGAAGGGCTCAAAATGTGGAAAGAAAAGGTGGAAAAAGCTAAGGAAATGAATGAGGTAAGGAATAGCATTTTAGAGTAAGATATGACATACATTCATATTCCTGTATTATTGATAATTTTCATAATGTTTTGTGAAAAGAATGCAGGTAATAAATGTTTGTACCGTATGTTGTTCATTGTAGATACTGGTATGGAGTATTTTACGTTGTTGTATTTTTTATAGTCATAGAATATGTTTTTCATAACTTTTAGTGAAATTGGTAATGTATGATGTATGTAAGAATAATTAAGTCATATATACGTAGACTCAGTTACCATTTTTATATTTAATTAACATGGGCTGTATGGCATTTACTATAATTTTATTGTTGTCATCACACAGCTTCCTCCTCCGAGTGATATGCTGGAGTCTGTACCAGTGCCAAGTGTAGCGAGCATCAACTACCATCCATTGAAGGCATATAACAATCACATGGAGGTGTATCCAGCCCCGTTGTTCCCAAGTAACCTTGCACAGATCAGTCAGCTGCCATTCAAGTTTCAGCTGGATGATATTCACTCAAATTTTGTAGAGGTAAGTTGATTATCCTTTACAATTCAAGCCACTTTCCTAACCTTCCATCCACACACACATTCTAATTTTCCTCATATGAATTTGATAGAGCAACCATCTCCTTGCATGTAGAGGCGAAGTACAAAGTTTTGATACATTCCAATATTAGGCTATTGAAGCAAAAGTTAATGTACAGCTGGGCAGCCAATAGCCAGATGTAATGTTGGATTAGTAGTTTGGACAAGTAAAAATAATTTTTTGTGCACCTACGGTGAATTTCTTTTGTTTACCAAGACAAAAATTGTATAATGTTGCAGATGATCGCAGTCCTGGACACAGTGTACCTACCAACAAGTCTGCGGCCATATCTCACGCTGCTCCTGGACCTGATCTTTGAGTCCCCTGTGGTACGTGGAGACCAAGTCATCCCATATGAGGACGTGGTGCGAGAGCTTGCCGCTGACACTCTGAACCAGGATGCCAGTGTTGGCTTGGCACTCAACGGTCGACGTTTCTCATGTGGTTCATACTGTACTAATGCTGCTGTTGTTATTAAGGTGAGGATAAATCTTTGTATGTAAAGCTTCATGAGAAATTTCTACTGTTGGTATCATAACTTGACATCTGATTGGCTTGTTTTAGATGCTTTACATATAGATTGGATATATACCAAAATATATCACAGCCACATGTTTGCTTGTTGTTTTGAAGGGCTACTTTCAGATATTTCATAATTATTCCAAGGTGAAATTTACAATTTTGATTGGAAACCAATTTAGATTTTTTTTTTTTTTTCTTAAGTATCAAAATGTGACTACAATAATCATTCATAGATCAGCGTGAGTGGGGATGCATGGTAGTCATATTTGAATCGAGTTGAATGGGTTTCGTTATTTCCTTATAACCTGTACTGTCCTCACGTTAATGTTCATTCACACAAAAATTCACCTACTGTATTCCATGTTGTTTCACAGGTGGAGATGGGCAAGTATGAGCGTGGCATACAGTGGTTACGCGAGATTCTGTTCCAGAGTCAGTTCACAACTGAACGGGTGCAAGTCAAAGCGAAAAAGCTCATTAACTCAATAGGCAAAAGTAAACGCAGTGGACCCAAGGTGGCTGAGCTGATGTTCCATAATGTTGCCTTCAAGAATGGTGAGTAGAACTGTGTATATACAATATTACTCACCGTATGTATTTATTTCTACGTAGTATATGTACTCTGTCTGAATACATATAGGGCCAGTGATTAAAGTGCTCTTTGCATTGTGGGCCTGTACTGTAGCAATTTTTCTTATTGTAAGTCAATATTAGAAATCTTCAATATATTAATTATGAATGACATTATTATTAGGCTTATGATTATTACTCATAATATACTGTTTGCTTTTTAGATACCAACCAGAACCAGCAAAATATACTCAGACAAGAGAAGTTCCTAAACAATTTGCTCCAAAGGCTAACGACAGAAGAGGGCAAGGTGCTAGAGGAACTAGAACAAGTAAGTGCCAATGATGCCATGTACTTCATATTATTTTTGTTTTATCAGTTTGTTTATGCTTACATGGGTCATTACAGTCACCATATAATTATCTTTTCAGACTGTTTGAACTCTTTTGTTTAGAACCTTTGTCCAAAGGCCCTTCCTCAAAACCACACGTTTCTTTGATATTTCATTGGTCTTCAGCCATCTATACACGAACCTCTTGAATACAATGATCATTCTTCATCCTTTGGACCTAAACAAACCACTTCAGTCTTAACAACAGTAATACACTCTAGGCCCCCACTGATTTTTCTGCTCTTCATCATTAAATTCAATTAAGTGATGCAAACCTAGTTCTGTATGTTTACTTTTACATCTCCTTCTCCAGGTGAGGGGTGTTATTATGCAGAAGGACCGCATTACAATACACATGGCTACTGATTATGAACAGCTGTCTGCACAATTGGACCCAATTGCACCTTGGAGAGACTTTGTTGCTGACAAGGATTCATCAAGAGATAATATGTAAGTTTTTTTTTTTTTTTTTTTTTTTTTTTCACATAAAAAAATGGGGAAATTTGGAGTATCAAATTTATTGACATACTGTACATGTATTTATTAATAGAGCATTGCACTGTGACATGAAATCTATTTGTACAATAATTGAAATATTATTTCAGTCATCATTTACCTTCTTACAAATTTTTCACACTAGTGGTAATGTGGAAAATATATAGTAGTATATTGGGTATGCCATGCTTGTTTATGAATACTGTACCATAATTAGATTACTTCCTTCATATATGTTGCAGACTAAACATAGTTCCAGACAGCGAGCTTCTTTCCCAGGAAGACCTTGGCAATACAACAGGCTTCCTAACAGGTGTGGGATCTGTGGAGTCAGCATACCTTCTACAGTCAACTCGTTGTGTCACTGAGCATCGTGACTGGGATGTGCCAGCCATTCTAACTGCTATTCAGTATCTTACACAGCTCGAGGTGAGTTAGAGAGGCAGAAATCTTTCAGATTTGTGAGCAATACATTATAATCACCCAAGTCAAAAAACTTATGTGAAGTGAAAGCCTTGTGCTTCTGAATTGTAAGGAATGAAGAGATATTTATGAGCATAGAAATTGAGTGTGTTAAGAATAATGTTATATTTTTCCTGAGTTTAGTATTAGTAGTATATAAATAAATCAGGAACATGGATTTTTGTGTACAGTACACTACACTATACTGTACAGTATATCTAAAAGAAGAGTCTATGCAGCTTGGATATTTACACATTGGAGAAGTGCTCATGATTTAACAGAGTACTTTTATCAGTAAACAGTGTTCTCAACAACATGAATAGTATACAGTGTATACTTATGGACTGTAATTCTCACTCATAAGAAATACCAAGCTTTCAATGCAAGCTTTAATTTTCAGGGACCCATGTGGAGAGAGATTCGTGGACAGGGGTTGGCTTACTCCTACAGCATCTCGCTCAACCCTACACAAGGCTTGCTCATTCTAAAGCTAGCCAGGGCATCTCAGTTAACTGGAGCATATAGAGAAGCGTTGAATATATTGGTAAGGTTTTTTGCAAAAAAAAAAAGGAACTACTAATTAATCCTCACTCATTTAGCATTGTGCCATATACTTACCCCATTTTGGCTATGTATCTGTTATTGTCCAGCCTCATGCTTCTTTGATCCTTTTGGCATATCTGGTACTGGTATTACAAACTGGTGTGAAGTACTGAGTGAGGTAAATTATTATAAGGTTTTGTAAATGTTGTTTAGAGTTTATTATGGATAAGTTAATATTTCAACTTATGTACCATAAGGGTATCACAGATATGTTATAAGGTAAACAATTGTATTTGGATATCCAGCCTTGTGGAGAGATAGTGCACTCTTATAATCTCAGTAACATAGATCTGTACGGCCTAGCTTGGTAGGTTCGTATCCTTTTACAACATAATTGATGCCGACATAGTATATATCATGGTTTCTTCTGCATTCAGTCCTGTGATGCTCAATGCTGGCTATAAGTGTCAGTGTGTATGTATGATATTTGGTTTTCTTGATAGAACTAGTCAAATGTCAAAATTCTGATTTATAAGTCTACAGGTGAGCATCATTATCATACCGCACTTAGGAAAATAATGGTAGACTAAGTTTGTGTTATAATTTCTTTTGGTTACAGAACTCTCACATTAATGGTACTACTGCCTGGGATGACACCTTACTGGAATCAGCTCGCAGCTCCCTCATCTTTGAAATTATTGAACGCGAGGCTGTGATAGCTGATGTTGTCCAGCAGTCACTCCTCTCATTCTTCCGAAGAGTTCCTCATTCATATAATAAGTAAGTCAGTGAGGTAGTTAACATGATAGTTTCTGTTCATTAAATGGTATTGAAGAGCAAGTATATAATATATAGTGTTATAATATTAATCTTTCACATAATTCTACTACTAATGGTAAATATTCATATTTGCAGATTTTGTTATTTATAGCAGCTATTTATGTGTTCCAATCCAAATGGTAGAACCTTATAGAAAAATTATAAATAATCTATATAATTTCATAGCAAAATTTTGTTACCAGTAAGAAGTGCTTATGATACAGTAACTTGAATATTTCATTTATGTAAGAAAATAATGTGTTTATTTTAAAGTTACTTTTTGTGTACTACGGTATTATAACAGAAATTTTTGGTTCACAGGGATTTGATAGAACGGGTAGCTAAAGTCACCCTTGAAGATGTGAAGAGAGTTGCTCTCAAATACTTCACTCCTCTTGTTGAACCCAGCTCTTCCAAAACAGTAATTGTCTGTCATCCATCCAGTGTCCAAGAAACTGTACAAGAATTAGAAAAGTAAGTTTTTAAACAGGCTGTTTTTCCCATACAAGTTACACTTTAAAATTTTGCTTTCTTTGTTTTACTCTCATTTTCATCTCTGATGTGTGAGCATGTTCCCTAAGTAACTTCTTCCATATTGACCTGTAAAAACAGATATAGCTAGATGGGATTACAAAGCATGTAAACTATGAGTATGCAAGTGATTACACCACAGCTTTCTTCTTTTCAGGTTTGGCCACAAGTTGTCTGTCATTGATTCACTTGAGGAAAGCAGATTTGCAGACCAGGTTTGAAAGTGTGGATAACTTTCATATCCCAATTAAATTATTGACAAATTACAATAGTTAACATTCCTGAAAAAGTACCATACCTTTCATTTGTTTTGCTCGTATCACATAAATATGTTTTTTAATGTTTTTAAAGTATTTTATTTCTACATTTTCATTTTTCACCACGAAATAGTTTTAGCATGGGCTCTTAGTATTGTCAGGAGTATTTTTACAATTTTCTAGTTAATATTGAGTGAAGGGAGTCTGCCACAAGTCTTAAACTGCATTATCACTGAATATATTTTGTCATAAGGGTACAAGTTATAACCTGAAACAATATCCAGTCTGAAAGAATAAAAGAACATTTTGGCTACAGTCTACTGGGCCCAGGGCCCCAGGCCCTCATAAGGCTGGAGGCAATGTATCGACATTACAACAGTAAGAGAGAAGGGACAGCAAGCACAAAGGAAAAGAAATGGAGGGATGGTTGAAGAGCTAAGAAGGACTGACGACCCATATTCTGATTATGATAAGTACAATTATCTAAATATGCTGTACTACACTGTGATAGACATTTGTCATGAAAACACACCTTTGCAATGATAAGAAGATTAACATAAAATTAATAATATTCCTTTAATATAAAGAAAGGTCATATGGTAAATACACTTCCTTTGTCAAGGAACCAACTTGGGACATAATTTACTTAGTGTCAAATTTCAAAATAAAATCGCCTGTCTGTTTTAAGTTAAACTGTCTATATTCTTCTATCAAGCATAGCTACAACTGATCATGAGTCTACAGTGTCATCAATCAGATGCAGGTTTAAAAGTGGTACACAATCTCTTGGCGAACAGGTGGATAGTGATTCCTTCAAACTGTACCTTGAACAAACCATCTCAACTCAGATATTGGTTTCATGGCTTAGTATGGAAGATTCAACATTATTACCATATTCTAATAATGGGATTGGCCACTAATGAATTCCCATCTAGTGCATCCTCTATTGAATTATCGGTTTGCTGGAAATATTAGCCTCCTATCTGCTAACATCTTACCTACCCAATTAAAGCATTCACTAGTGACTAAACCAAATGCTGTACAGTACCAGTACTGCACAGAGTGGACGATGTTATGGCTCCCTTTAAGCAGTCGCATAGTGCAGTTGTCACCTGGATTGTTTATGCTGTATTTATTTATTTATTTAATAATTTTTAGGTCATTCCCATTCCAAAGCTGCAAATATATTACAAACAGCATATTTGTTTGAGATCATACATTGTTATTTCTGTATTATTCTGTAATATTTTACATTCATGACAAACTTTAAATATATAAAGATTATCAGTACTGTAAACCCTCTAGAAGTCACACTAATAGGGACTGTAGCCCTTTCAACTTGTGAGAATACCCCTATAGGTACACATACCTATAAAAGTGGTCAGATATTGAAGCACTTTTACCAGTAAGATTCTAATTGGAAAAAGAAAAAGTACAATTGAAAGTGCAAAATATCAGTGATCAAAGACTATAGTTAACAGGCATGGCTGTAACGGACTAGTTATACATGTCCCATAGGTGTAGAGCTATTTCAAATGCTGAACAAGAATCTACAGATTTTGAGAATACATGTACAGTTGGCCTCAGGAATTCGTATACACCCCTGTGACATGAAGGGTTTGTACCAACTAGAAAATTTAGTAAAGTATATTAATTTCCTAACATTATTATTTTCTAGTAATGTTATTAGGTTAATACTTGAATTAGTCAGCAGAACAATGAATGCAGTATGTGCAGAATAAAGACCACTTGTAACCAATGCTCTGTGTACAAATTCCTAAGGCCGACGTTACATTCCTATTCTTCATTCTTGGAAGAGTGAAACTTTGGACATCAAATAGTCAATTAAAGGGGTATTCCTGTGTCCAAATCCCTCTCATTATTGACCAAAATTCAGCCTTATTATATGCATTCTTGTATATCAAGACTAAAGCTAAAATTACCTCCTCACAGTAGCATTATGCTATGCTGAGTTTGTCCAGCTCACTTTTAAATTGTAATATGACTTAAGATTTTATTTTTAAGCAAATTTTTTTCTTTATACAGCATTTTAATTAATATTTTTCTACAATTACAATTTATGAGTAATACCAGCAAATCGAATTATGCGTTATAGGGGTTTACTGTACTGTATACTAATAAAATGAACTTTACTGTATTTATCAAGATAATATTTCTATGGTAAACTGTATTAAATTGTACTGTGAAATAAATTAGAAACAACCTCTAGTTAAATACGTCAAGTGAAATATATTGAGTAAAAACCAAATACTCAGGGGAACAAGAAGGTCTTGTACTTTTCTTAGCCTTCATACATTTATCCTATTATAAACTTGCAACTTCAATCTCTTAAATTATTGACTTTTATGACGATCTCACTGGTGAATGGATGCAAACCTTGTCACAAGAAGATTGAATTTTACGATGACAGTGTGAGGAACTTTTACTGGAAACTTGCATTCCTGCACAACATGATTAATGTCACTCCCAGACCCTGCCAGTTTGAAAGGAACTGAAATAACATTGAGTGGTGGGCAAAATTGCCATTTTTAATCAAATGTTAATTATTTGTAATTCCTTAAGCATTCAGGTTATACATACTGTATAAAGAATGAACTACCATCACAAACTACAAAGATTTAGCTTTCAGTATACTGATTCGATCTGGGCTATTGCAGCGTGTACTGTATATTGAATACAGTTAACTGAAGAAATCATACAAATGGAGGAGGCTCTCGAACTTTTTAGCCGTTCCAAGTTGGGGGTCTTTTAATGGGGATAATGGTCCAAAAATAATGTGCAAAATCACAAGCCTAACTTCCAATAAAATGATTCAATATGATCATTATACTGGAGAATCTGAGTAGGAACATACCATGTTTTGCAGCAGTACTACTGTTATAATATTTATTTACTGAATAAATTTTTTAAATACAGAATTTTATTGAGTGTACCTCAAACAAAGGCACATAATGGGAACTTCTATTCGCCAACATATTGTATATGCATTAGCATTGCATAGATTTCATTAAATCTGCTTTTCCTGATGGTCAGCATCGTTGTATTAGAAAGGACAACCATTCATAAACAAAATTCTGTATATTCTTATTACACAAGGGCATCAGTTTGGTGCAATGCTTGTGTTATAACCTCTTATCAGACTGACTCGTGTTCAATATTTGTCACTAAACACAAACATTTTGGAGGAGTGGTAACACACTTCAGGAACATCAATGGCCTGTTTGGCTGAGCTTGGTATATTTTCTACTGTTTATAATTAAAAGATTCAGTTGAAGGAAATTCTAAGAGTTAGGAAATATTGTGGTTGCTCAAAAATTCCATTCAGGGCATAACCTGGTCAAAATGAAGTACTGTTTTGTCAAAAGTAAATATACACAGTACTATGTTTCTAAATAAGATCCCTTTTCATAAAGTACAGAACACATTCTGCTAAAATTTACTCCTTTGATATTAGGTTCTCCTCATCAATCTACCGTTGACATAAATACAACACAGGCCTACAGCAAGCTAGCTTCATTCACATACAAAATATGAGTTACCAGGGCAAGGCAAATTTATACTTCTTACTTCAATGAAAAAATTATAGTGAACAGTCATATTTTAAGTTCACAAATACAGTACCAGTGATACATATGTAATTAACATGAGAAACTAGTTATTACAGTACAATGGATTGATTGTAAAGATAATAGCAGTGCTGCAGCTTGGGTTAGTATGCTATAAGAGGAGGAGGTAGAGAGTTGGGATAGTAGACTTTACTGGATAAGGAAGAACAGGGAATGAGGGATACTGTAGTTAACTGATAGAGCAAAACTTCTCGAAAGCTAAGTTACGTAATTTTTATGGACACGAGATTGATAAGAAAAAAGGACAGCCCCCATAAAGATTATGGTATTTTAAAATGCATAAGAAAACTTGCAGATCAAAAGATATCAAGAATCTAAAATTTATCTGAGAAGTGAGGTGATGATCTGTGCATGAAATGGAATGAAAAGTAAA
The DNA here is from genome assembly GCA_033782935.1 of Petrolisthes cinctipes. NCBI lineage: Eukaryota > Metazoa > Arthropoda > Malacostraca > Decapoda > Porcellanidae > Petrolisthes > Petrolisthes cinctipes. The sequence goes on from JAWQEG010004974.1 coordinate 78,103, forward strand.
TGTCGATGATGACAAAAATGAAGATCCAAGGCACTGGGATGAAACAAAAACGCTGGGTATTGATCTTCTGTACGGTAAATAAGTTTTGGTGAAGATGTGGCAGGGATAGTTACAGAATGTGGCAGACAAACTGAAAGATATCAATTTCACTAGCATCTTCCCCCTAGAAACCCCTGCAGTAAAAACAAAAGTAGAGCATATCACCTGCACAACCACAGAAAACAAAAGATCTGTTCAAATACATTATGCACTAAACTAATGGGAGCCAATAAACCAGCTGCACAGACATGATATATATTCTTTGGTGATTTGCTCCAAGAAACCTGTTGCATGTTACTTAAATCAGTCTGCACTAGTTCATAGCAAATAAATATTAACGGTACACCTGAAAAGTTTCTAGATAACCTACATCTGGCATCAATAAAATAATTTTATGCATATTTCAACATTAAAGCTATACAAAAATAAACACACAGTACACACACATATACACACAAAAATATACATATATATATATATATATATATAAACTCTTAAGCACTTCGAAAATAGTTTCTGCAATTACTAACACTGCTGGTAAGGCTTTTTCACAAAGGCATATATGGTACTGTCCTATCACCCATACGAAGAATAAGAGCTTTCTATTTTCTGTTACTGTAATTGTGAAAAATAATTTACTCTGTTTGCATTTTGTTACCACTCTCCTCCACGTACAGTTGCATACGGCACACCTCCGTCCTCAGGGTCTTTAATGGGACAATGTGGGGCTCCTTCACCTCCACCTGCTCCTTCTCTGCTTCCACCCAGGGGAACTCCTGAAGCAGATTAGAAAATTTTTGTAAATAATGTTGTACTACTCTTAAGTGTGTACAACTTCAAAGCCCTTCACTCTTTAACCCTTATTTCATGGGTGTAGTAAAATTTTGACACTAGCAACAAGTCTGGAGCACAGCAGGTGTAGCTTTCATTTGACAGGACAAGTTTTTAAATTTGCGCGGTCCCTAGCAAGCTAGTTTCGAGGTGGTAACACTGTGGCTGGCAGCCAAAGGGGCTCCCACAGCCATCTCACCCACCACCAGTCAGTCTTGCTTGAACTGTGAAGGTAGAAGGACATAATTTCATCACTCCTCTTTTCCTGTAATTACCATATATGTAGGTAAAAACGACAGTTTCATATCGTTGTGTTGAAAAATATGATTCTGACATGTTTTACAACGAAATTAGTGTGAAAATGTACTTAGATATGTAATTATAGTGTAAATAGAGTGTAAAAGTGAATTTTGAGTTGATGTCATTCTGAGGTGGCTACCCATCCTACAGATGTCACTTTAGTGTTGACTAATACATCAGGACACAGCTAATGGTTCGTACTTCAATATCCTGTATCATTTATTTATGTAGCGAGTGCGGAGAGAGGTCCGGAAGACACGAGTTGCCATGATAGATAATGCCCGCGGCTAGGTGGATAACATAATTCTTTTAATATAACTAAACTAATTACTAGGCATTTAAGGTTAACAGTGTGTTTTGAACCTTTAGTTATCCAGAGTTATTCCCTCTGACAAGATAAATCACCTTCAATATAGTATGAGAAAAGTGAACTAGTTATTAGGAGTAAATTTAAATATTAAAAACACTGACATTTGAGCTACACTTGAATTCATTAATTTATCAAAAACTTGTCATTCTCCGCTAATGTAATAAGATATATGTTGACGATAGTGTTGTCTTATATTTTTTTATTCTTTTTTATTGCCTCACTTTGAGTATTGCTCGCCAGTTTTTATGTCTTCTGCTGACTTTTTGCCAGGACAAATTTCTACTTCCTAACCTTAACATTAATCTTGGACACCATCGGAAGGTTGGTTGTCTAAGTCTACTGTATAAAATCTTTAAAAATATTAACCATCCCCTTCATTCAAAGCTTACACCGCATTTTCAACCATCTCGGTTAACAAGGTATTCCATAAATCAAAATTATCTTGCATATTCACCTATGCATTTGAACACTACACAATTTCTAGAAGTTTTATTCCCTTTCTTACTAAATTGTGGAATAAACTCAAATAATGTTGTCAATGCTGAAAATTTACTTATACTGTACAGTATTTAAGAGAAGGGTAAATAGTTTTTTGCTTCGGTAATCTGTTTCGCGTTTTTTTTTCTCTTTTCTGTTTTTGTATATATTTTTTTTGAGCTTTGATATGGCCCCAGCTGGGACCCTTTGAGAGCATAGTAACAATACTCTCCAGCGGAGCCCACTAATAGCTTCCTATAATAATAATAATAATAATAAAAATAATATTAATAAGTCAAGCACTGTACAAACCTATCACTTTGTCAGAGAATTGTACTAAGATTAGTGTTAATGAAACTATTTAGAAATACTAAATCTGTACCTGATTCTGTGGGTTAGCACTTAAGGTGGGTGGAACATGTTCTGGAACATGTATCTGAACAGCAAATGAGCAGCCAGATGGGAGAGGTTGCAGCAGAGAGTCGCTGATGCTGAGCTTAAGACAGAATGCACGTAGAGCCTCTTCAAGCCGTGACAGTTGGGGGTCTTGCCTGCAAGTCATATGTGGTATACAGCAACATACACTAACACACATTAATTAATAAACCCATGATGCACTGTAGTCATAACATACATATCTATATATATTGTAATGTTGCACTGACACTGACTGGAGGGAGAATATTGTACTTATGGAATGACAACATTAAGATCAAGAACAACAAACTTTGAAGGAGAAATATGAAAAGGAAGGATAATATAATTGGTACCATTAATAATATTTACTCAGGTAATGTTATCTAGAGGGAACACCTCTTGTCAAAGAAAAGACATGGTTGGTAATAAAATGAATACCATGGTTAAAAAATACACTACAGTACAGTACAGTTATGCTTATTTTCCCGTTTGCTTACTTAATGTTGTGGGGTCTGGCTGCGTGCTGGGTGATCTCGAAAACAAACTTCTCGACTGGAGTACCTTCAGGGGACAGGACCACCACCACAACTCGTTCCACCTCCCCTTTCTCCAGCACTGGCCGTAACGATCCCACACATTCGCTGATATATGATCGCAGACCCGGGTGTACACACATCTGAGAGGTACACTGGACTCGGTCTCCAAATGGTATAAGTTAGCATGCTACAAAGTATTTCAGTAAATGTACAGTTGAGGTCAAAAATAATCATCCATAAAGGGGTTACTCACATAAGAGTTTGACAGCTTTCCTCTGTTTCTTAGCTGATAAATTTTCCATTAAATAGGTTAAGTACTGTACCATCTTTTAATTTACTACAAGCAGCTACACACTACTTAAAACAATAACATCAAGTGTAAAAGTAAAAACTTTAGACAGCAATTTGTTTGAGATACCCATATGTGGATGATTATTAATGACCACAACTGTACAGAAGTTTCATCATGGACAATTTCTTACTACTGTACCTCATTATACACATCCTTTAAATATGCTTCGGTTTTGTTCTATCAGATGCTTAAATATGAGATATAATTCTTACAAAACTAATTCTGACCTGGACAGGGATGCTGTACTTCTTCCTACGTTGAAAGACAGCTGGAGGGTAAATTTCCCGTGTGTACAGGATGAGGTTTATAGCCACCTCCAGCAACTCCAGCACTATATCACAGGACACTGCCAGGAGGAAGCATGCACAAGAGTACGATGCATACTGTATAGTGTATTGGTAGGCCTACGTTTATTAGATCAGAGACAGGTGTTTAAAATCTTCAGACCTCAGCTGATAAGGTATGGCTTCACAAAGTATGGTTTTCAGTCAGTGAGAACAGTTCTGGATATAGGAATTCTGAATGAGGGCATTACTCCTTGTCCTTCGCAATATAGAAAATTAATTGGCTCTTGAACTTTCTGACTGGGGCTCCTTGGAACCCGTGATACTCTTTGTCCCTCCAATATTTAACGAACAATAATCAGTAATTTCTATGTAAATATACTTCAATGTAGTGTGAGATTACTGCAATAATGCACATAAATGTTTCCTTGATGCTTTGGATAACTGAATGACATTTTTCTGCTCCTACACATTACTGCATTATTATTTTTCTGTTTTAACATAATATTAAATGGAAATAGTAACTAAAATTAAATCAAAATGATGATGTTTTCATAACCATAATTAAATCAGAAACCAGCTCAGCTCCCGAAATAACTTTTCTCTTTGATTGCTCGCACTTCCCATCAAATCTTATGACTCCCCCCACCACAAGAACCACTCAATTGAACAGTACCAGTATTGCATTTACATGCTAATAAGATCATCTGCTAAGAGCAAATTGTAGGCTAAGTCTGCTGATTCCTCCAAACTGTGCTAGAAAACATGATAGTACCACAGGATGCAGGCAAGTGATCTTTTTTGTAGCACAGCTTTGAGGAATCAGTAGCACTCCAATTCACCAACAACAGATGACCCCTTTATGGCTGAAAACAGTAGGAAATCCTTACCAGAGAAGTCCATTGTATTTATTCAAGAATGCAGCTCAGGTGGAAGCATGTTGCAACCTCTCACTTATGTCCTTCGACAGTAACATGTCCACCTCACATTCTGCAGCAATATAAGTAAAGTACCGTATGATATAAATACTGTATATACAATAACATTGTGTTATTTCATCAATATGAGGGAAGGGGAATTTGCAAATAGAAAAACAGATCGGAATCACTGATTAAGGAGGAAAAATGACAGACAGGTTGTACAGTACAGGGCATTTCTTATTATATCTTAAATCCCAAATATAGTACAATACAAAAAAAAACACAGATATTTGAATTTTTTTTTGCACCATCATCTAATATGAGCTTGTGTCACTGGTGTCCGACCAAAACTGTGGCCTGGTAACTATGTGTGACTGTGACAGTCCCAGGGTCTTGCTCCCACGGCTCGCCATCAACTTGCATAGGTACTGTTTTCTTAAGGCGCATCTTTATCTCAGAACACTGACCAAGCCTGAGAGGTTCACACAGGCCAATATGAATTAAGCCCATGTGCATTGCTGATTTGAAACATATCACTTCCAGAAGGCCATCACTGAAATCTTGTTTTGGTGCATATTCTCCCCCTGGCCCAATAGCCCACGGTTGCACTCCACCAGCATAGGAAGGGATGTTTAGAATCACAATTGCTGAAATTCCGGGCAATTCCACCTGCACTCCATCCATATACAAATCCACATACATCTAAATGTTCTTGCAATTCTGCATTATTGCTGTCTTCACCGCATACATGAAGTACATTAACTTGTTGAAGTGGCGGTTGTTGAAGATGTAACTGGGAGATTCTCGAGCACGATGAAATTTAAGTGAAACAAGGGCATCTATTCCCATGCTAACATAGTTGTTCATATGTAAATCTACTTCTGAAGCATGGACCAATAAGTGCCTGGGTGGAAAATATTGGATTTGCCATCGGTCCAGCTTAGCTGGAGTAGCTTTATCCAACTGATCCAGGTACTTCGCAGCTTTAAAGTTTCGCCTTAGTTTCCACCCAAATCCTAATGCCGAAGATAGGTCATTACCAGTCCCAACGGGGAGAATAGCCACTTCAGGAACTCTCTCAAATTTCATTTTGTGAATAGCATTCATGACCCAGCATACAGTGCCATCTCCCCCTGCTGCTACCACCCTGCAGGTGACATGGTTTGGTACCAGTCGACACCATTCCAGAGCCTCTTCTGGTGGTATCTCAGTTAACTCTACTACTTGGGCAGGGTTCAGGATCTTGCGAAATGATGTCAGCAGTGCGTTTGACTCCTGACTTCCTGATTTTTTATTTCCCAATATTAACACAGGACTCCAGTGTCCAACATTTGGCTCTAATACTTTTGCAGCCAGAAAACCTCGCTTGATTTTTGAAGATGATAATTGGATGCAGTTTGGAGGAACTGTATAGTTTTTGAATTTCCCAATATCACACACCTCTGCCATATTGGGCTGGCAGGCATGGTGAACACATAAATGACACCAGCAGCACCACCAATCAGTATGCTCTTTCCCACACTCTTTTTCACACACCTCACACTGGCCTTTCACATTCAGTTTGCCCTGAACCCAGTGATGCTTGTGTGTTGCAGTCTTGGTGGTAATGGCCTTGCAAGGAAGCCTTAGGTTTGCTCCTGAGACACAGTGTGCAGAGTCAGCACAAATTCCACAATTACTACACGTAAATATAGTTTTCTGGCCCCTCATTATTACTGTTTCACTACTGTTACACAAATAACTTCCTGATATTTTCTTGGAGGTCCAGCAATGCTCATTGATATGTGTACTGTCTAAATATTGCTCTGTCACTTGATTGAACCTAAACAACAGAAATAGCCCCAGCAGCAAGAGTACCAACTATACTAAGAATCCTAGAATCCAAATAAGGATTACAATATTCATTGTACCATGTGGAATGTCCAATTTGCCAGACATCTAAATACTGTACCTCTATTTCGTAGTAAACCTGGAATATACTTGTATCAGTCCAGTCTGAACAAGCGGTTTCTTTCCTGTATCATAGTAAACATGTACAAAATACCAAAATTCATCATCCACCCTTTCTTCCAAAAGAAAATATAGTACACACATATTCACAGTATCATATTTTTACATCTTTTCCCACTTATATAATAGCACTGATATGATTTTGGCAGATGGTTATTTGCCAACTCTCTATTTACTCATTGGTAAAGATCATGTCCGAGTTGGATCCATACCGGTACAGTACATCTTCACTATCACTTCAGATCAGGGGCCATATTCAAGAACATTCATGGTGCATATGATGGTGCGGTACTGGTACAATGGCCCCATAGACAAACAACCTTGCCATTGTACCGGTATCACGCCATCGTGTACACCACAAACGTTCTTGAATATGGCCCAGATATCATCACTACCCATACATCTTCACTATTGATTAGATCAGATTACTGTATGGCTACAAAAACAAGAATCACCCCAACTGGCCACAGACACACATCCACCAACTACAATAAAGCCAACTGAGACATCTTCACTACCGAAACAGAACATCACTTTGAAACACTGAACAGTACACCCATCACAAACATCAACACTACTGTACAAAAACTCAATACAATTATACAAACCGCTGACAACAAAAACATCCCCAGAGGCAACAGAAGAAAACACAATCCCATCTTTACAACAGAAATTCTAGGCCTCATCAGACATCGAGACACACTTAAACACTCAGCCCCAACTCCACTCACACATCACACTGTAGACCAAATACAAGCACTAAACACACAAATAAACAATAAAATTAAAGAACAGAAAACACTAATTGGCAAAGGTTTGTCAACACACTTGATCACAAAACAAACACCAGCAAACTTTACAAAACACTAAACAGCATCACACTGTCCAACAGCAACACAACACAATCACATACAGCTATCATAACAACAAACACTATACCCTCAAATAAACAAGCAAACACCCTCATCTAGCATTTCTCTCACGTCAGCCACCTTCACCCTCACCCTGAAGACTGACGAATCATAAGACGTAAAAGATGTTTCCCCACTGATTCACACTATACACCATTCACAAATCACCAAACAAACCACATCATCCACAACCTCAAACACTCACCTGCCTGTGGCCCTGACAACATCAGTAACATTCACCTTAAACACCTCAGACCACGAGGGCCCAGTGGGGCTGACTTTATTCTCTGTGAATATTAGTTATCCCCCACAGGGCTAGAATAAAGATTGTTGTAGGATCTGGTCACTTTCTAGTGGATTTGACGAGATCTGCCCACATGGATTAAAAATCCACGTGAGGTGTACTGCAACCGGAGGCCTTTTTTTTTTTTTTTTTTTTCCCACTGCTGTGTGGACCGCCAGCACACGGGGGTGCATTTCCCTTTGCATGCAGCAGTGTAAACTCCCTCCCCCTTATGGTCCCTTCAGGGCTGGTCTCATGGAAGGTACGGCCCCACTTGTAGCTCTTGTGGTAACGTGGACTTGGACCCACAGCACTGGCTGTGGGATCAAAGCCTTCCCCCCAATCTCCCTGGCGGTCGGAGGCCCCCAGACTCCCTGGTCCAGTAAGCTCTGGTCCCATTTCCTTGGGATGTGCTTCGGTAGCCCAGGCATATAGGGCCAGCCCCTCCTTTATTTTAATTTGTTTTTTCACTGCGACCAGAGTGTACCAGGGGTCTGTGGGGCAGGAGGCCATTCTGCCCCGGGAGAACATCAACAACAACAACAACCTCGGACCACAAGGTATACAAGCACTTACAAACATAGCAAACTACAGCTATTCACACAGCACAATACCCAACATCTGAAAACACAGAAACATCATCACTATCCCCAAACCCAACAAAGACCCCACACTACTCTCCTCTCACTGTCCCATCACCCTCCTTTGCACCCCCTCCAAAGTTACTGAATGCCTCATCATCAATCTAATCACACCACACATTCCCCTTGCACCCTTACAAAATGGTTTTAGACCACTACACTCAACGAACACCCTTCTCACTGACCTCACAAAAAATATATACAACGGCATGAACTCAGATAAAACCCCTCATAGAACACTCCTCGCCACATTGGTCGTCAGTAAAGCATTCGATGCCATTCCCCGCCACAATCTCAACACCCTTCAGACCATACAAAATAGAGCCCTAAAGATAATCACAGGCTGCACAGCTACCACACATACAGACCACTTACACCACGAAACCAAAATCCTCAAGATTAAGGATCACCTTGACACGAGAGGCACACAAACAATTGCTGCAGCCTCCACTACACTACATGGCAAAACACCCAGAGATGCCAAGGAACATCAAAACAACACCCAGTACACGAACGATACCATACACAAATACTATCATCCTTTACACCCTGCCCACCCCAAACCAATCTACAGAAACATATCCATACTCAAATCACCCACCAATCCATCCAAAAACTTAAGAACAACACTCTGCTGCATTCACGACCCCCTGACATCCACCCATTAGAATCCCCCCTTCCCTGTGAGGACAGTGTCCACCTGACCAGGCTGCGAAGTGGCCACCATCCGGCCCTTCTGACGTATCAAAATAAGCTAAATGGAGCCATCGCAGACACCTGTCCAGGATGCAACACAGCACCCTGTGGTACCCAGAAATTGATCTCTTAAAAATCCCAGGGTGTATCCACAGGGAATCGAACCCGGTACCAGACCGACATCAGGCCTTAACTCTACCAATGAGCCATAAGGGTACCCCACTGGTCCAGATTCGAGATTCGCCTTTATCTCTCATGTCTGGTCCGGTCACTACATCCCTTTCTTCTCCGGGTAGATCAATTTATGGGCTCTATCTGAAAGCCCTCAACGTGGTAGCGTGTGTGACTGAGCAGACAAGGCTGGCGAGGGTAGGTTGGTAGTGTGCGGCAGTGGGTTCCGACCATACGGAGGACACACCGGCCAGACAACTAAGCCAAGCCCCAACTTCACTCCATCATAGTTACCACACACTAACCATTCCACCGCTGTAGCCACCATTTGTGGTACCCAGAAATTGATCTCTTAAAAATCCCAGGGCGTATCCACGGGGAATTGAACCCGGTACCAGACCGACATCAGGCCTTAACTCTACCAATGAGCCATAAGGGTACCCCACTGGTCCAGTATTCGAGATTTGCCTTTATCTCTCATGTCTGGTCCGGTCACTACAACCCCATTCTATTAAACACATTACGGGGGAGTGCAACGCACACAAAGACACTCGCCAACAACACAACATACATTCACTGAGGGCACTGTGGGAAAGCCCGGTTCAGGCCTTAGCCTTCCTCAGGAGCTCGGGGCTGCTCGGTCACACAGCTTGAGGAACTTCAACAATAACAACTGTATGGGTGGATATTATTCATATCCACTGAATGGGTGGAGCTTTCACATCCCACATATTTTAATTATTGCTCACAGCAGCAATAGATGCGAGGGGACTAACTACTCATCCGTTTCTATCCGGCTCCAACCAAAAACCAAGATTTCCCCAGGCTCTGCCTCAATTTCTGCTCAGCATTATTGTAAAACATAATGGCAAAGCTAACACAAAAATTCTGATATAAAATTTAAAAGTAATAGACTGGTCTTCAGAAATACTGTATCACGTGTTTTTTTTTTTTTTTTTTCCTACTTATTTTTACTTGTTCTATTCATTAGTGACCATAATACTGATCGGAAACTACTTGGTTTATACATATTCCCTAACCCCTTCAATCTTGGGGGAGAGCACTGGGAATCGGGGGTTTTGGGTGGGGGAAAACAAGTAAATGAGCTTATTTTGCCTTGATACTGGTTTCTTGACCTGCATAAATGTCGAAAAATGAAAATCCGAGCCAAGTTTCGGCAAAAGTTGGCTCGGGTTTAGCAATTTTCCTGAGGGATAAATGTCAAGATTTTGGAAATCCGAGCCAAGTTTCGGCAAAAGTTGGCTCGGGTTTTGCAATTTTCCTGAGGGATAAATGTCATGATTTTGGAAATCCGAGCCAAGTTTTGGCAAAAGTTGGCTCGGGTTTTGCAATTTTCCTGAGGGATAAATGTCAAGATTTTGGAAATCCGAGCCAAGTTTCGGCAAAAGTTGGCTCGGGTTTTGCAATTTTCCTGAGGGATAAATGTCAAGATTTTGGAAATCCGAGCCAAGCTTCGGCAAAAGTTGGCTCGGGTTTTGCAATTTTCCTGAGGGATAAATGTCAAGATTTTGGAAATCCGAGGCAAGTTTAGATAATTAACCAAACCTAACCTGACCTAACCTAACCTAACCAGGGCAGACTACCGTAACCTAACCGGGGCACACTACCGGGACCTAACCAGGGCAGACTACCGGGACCTAACCGGGGCAGACTACCGGGACATAACCAGGGCAGGCTACCGGGGCCTAACCGGGGCAGACCACGGTACAATATACAGTAGAAACTAGTCAGACCTCACCTGACATGACCTAACCTAATCTGGAATGGGACACACTACCGGGACCTAACCGGGACCCAACCGGGGCAGACTACCGGGACATAACCGGGGCAGACTACCGGGACATAACCGGGGCAGACTACCGGGACATAACTGGGGCACACTACCGGGACATAACCTCACGTGACCTAACTGCCCCCCTTTATTATCCTTAGCAGACTACCTGACTGGCCATTACAATTGTTGTACATAATTATTATTGCTATTTGTTAATAAAATATATTACAAAAAGGTTTTAACTCTTACCAGACTTGCAGGAAAATTGTGCAGATGATTAAATTTTCAAAGAAACCTGGGCCATGATTTTGTATTCAGGCCGACATATTTGTTACATCGCGTAATTTGTTATTATAATCCATAGTAGCCTCCTGTCCACACTGCTCACTTATTTTACGTTTCAAAATTAGCCTATGATCCACACATAAATTAAAAAATTCTTGTGGCTTAGCAATATGCGTGAAAAAAAAGCCATACCCACTGGAAGCCATGTTGGTAGTGTCAGCTTGTCACGTACTATAATACTGACACGTAGCAGGGAAAATGGGATGATGGAAAATAGCGGATGAATACAGAAGGTTGATAGATTGCATTAATAATAATGATTATAATAATATGAGATGAGAAAATAATTTATGAAATTAAGTGAGTAAATAATGAAATTATCTATATATAAATGGTGATGGAATTAAAAGAATATTGAAAGCGTCATTTAATTAAAAAAAATACATGATTTACGAGATGGCAACTTGAAGTAGCACATGAGCATCCCATCAATGATGTGCACTACTTTGTACAGTGTTCAGTGGCTTATTTTAAAGAAGGACCTGGGAGAAAAAGACACCGTGAACGCTGGAGTCTGAACTTAGGGTATTAACACCGTAGACTTACTCCTATGCTGGACTTTGTCTCGGAAGCGCTACGCTGGACTTCGTCTCAAAAGCGGTCGCGATTTTTCGAAAGCCTATTCTGCCGAAAGTTAAGTGCAATCACCTATTATATTCATTACACACGAACACACTACATTGTCCCCTACTTAAATATACATAAATTGTAAATATTTGCCGCGTGGACCACATATACAGATTTTCCTACGGTATTATTACAGAAGTACTGTGTTCTTGGCTAGGGCCGCGCAGTGTTGCCACATCCGGCTAGGTCCCGGAAATTTGCCCCGGTCACTTTATGATAGTTTACACCGGGGAGTTTGCCCAGGTTAGGTCTAGGTAGTCTGCTGTGGTCTAGCTTAGGTTAGGTCAGGCTAATTTCCAAATTAGGTTTGTAAAACCTATAAATGAAGTGTCTTAGAATGGTCCAAAAGGTATTTATTGAAAGAATTACCATTTTGCTGCAGTGTTGCCAGATCCGGCTGGGTCCCAGTATTTTGCCCCAGTCATTTATTGTACTTTATCACGATTATTTCTTGGTAGTTTGCCCAGGTTAGGTCCCGGTAGTCTGGTGCGGTCTAGGTTAGGTTAGGTTAGGTTAGGTTAGGTTAGGTTAGGTAAGGTTAGGTAAGGTCAGGCTAATTTCAAAATGCCCCATTTGAATATGCCCTATCTTGGAAATGGGGTATTTGCGGAAGAAATGCCATAGAAGAAAATAGTCTTAGTATAGTCTAAATTAATGGGTTATGAAGGTAGAAAAACCGTATGCAATAACGGTAATTCTTTCAATATTTACCGTCCAAAATAGTAGGTAATGATACTAAAATATACAATATAGTGAACACAGTACTGTACTTCTGTAAATTTACCGATAACACACCTACAGATTTTTAAAACAAATCTAATATAAATAGCCCAAATCAGAGATCCATATTGTCCCAAACTGCTGTTTAATTAACAGTACTGTACTGTATGTAACTTAGTTCATAAGTCAAAGAACTATATTTTTAAAACAGGATTTGCATACCAGCTATGAAGACATTGGCCTTATAAGTTAATCAGGGTTGAACCGGAATCCCAAATGTTGAAATGCTTACCCAAACACACTCTTATTTACAGATCTGATAACTGACTGCTAAAAAAAAAAACTTGTTGTTGTTGTGTCAGTGTTGCCAAGTATGGGAAATTTTCTCTAGCTAATTAGAGGTACCAATGGGGAAATTATATAAAAATTGTTCAGGAGTAATTGGGGAGATTTCTACCAGATAAAATATCAAGAAAATGGTAAAATTTTAGGTGCGACTATCTTCAAGAGTAAACAGGGAACTTTTGAGGTAAATAGGTATATTCAGATTATATTGAATTTGGGGAAATTTAATCAAGCCGATCTGGCAACATTGAACAGTTGTGTAGACTGTAGAGTTTGTCTTTTTACAACGGTACCTTGTCTATTCCTCTGTTTTTTATTGTATAATATGACCTGTTTATAAAAAATCTGCCTGATTATTAGTATAGATTAACACAGTACAATAATAGTTTCATAATAAAGAGGAAAAGAAAGTACCATAATTATTTTAGGCATTAGTGTTAATTAATAGTGTATGATAATTTAGGCAGGTCGGCAGCTAATCGACTTGTTGAATACTTGAATTGTACTTGTACCTGTTTGTAGGTCCTGCTGTATCTGCCATGGAAGGTGATGCTCAGACTGTCATAAATGTTGAGGTATGTCCTATATAATTATTATGTATTGGGAGGGAAGTTTTTGTTTGTCATGGAAGGTGAGAAGTTTGTTTGTCATGGAAGGTGGGAAGTTTGTTTGTTATGAAAGGTGAAGTTTGTTTGTCATGGAAGGTGAGAAGTTTGTTTGTTTGCCATGGAAGGTGAGAAGTTTGTTTGCCATGGAAGGTGGGAAGTTGTTTGTCTGCCATGGAAGGTGGGAAGTTTGTTTGTTTGTTTGCCATGGAAGGTGGGAAGTTGTTTGTCTGCCATGGAAGGTAAAGCTCAGACCGTCATAAATGTTCTATGTCCTTTATAATTATGGACCGTATTCAAGAACATCCTTGGTGGTGTATACGATGGCACCATAGACAAATAACAAGAGCCGTCGTATTGTACAGTACCACACACCATCATATACACCACAAATGTTCTTGAATACCGTCCTATAACAACACAAACAAACAATCAGGGTTTATAATTATGGTTTTGACATTTATTTTTATCATTTCTTGGGATTTAATTTGTGTTTGATGCTTGGGTTTAACAATACACATCCATAATTATAACCAATTTATTTTTCTAGTGTATTTCTTGTAATTTAATATGTTTTTCCTCCTCCTGGAGTTTAATTAACTTCACTATCAAACAATATTAATTAACCAATATATTTTTTCTAGTGTTATTTTCGTCTGTTTCAGGAAAGTGGTAAGGAAGGTGAACATAACCATGGCCAAGCCCCTGATAATTCACCACCACCACCAGGCAGACTATTAAACCCATTTATTGCAGAGAAGGAAGGTTTGATGGATCAGCTGCAAACCTTTAGTGATCAGGTAGCTCAGGTGAAGGTATGTCAAGGCAGTAGGTAATAAATATCTAATATATACCAGGCAATTAAAACCATATAGTATTGAAAGTAATAATATAATTCTCCTTAATATCCTTAAATAGTTATTGTATGGTAGGTCTAGAAAATTCTAACAGTAGTATTTCTTTTTATATATATTTGTGCAATTTTTTCTCACTAGTTACTTGTTTGGAATTCAGTTGTTTGAATTTTATAAACACAATTATGATAATTCTTAATTGAGAATCCTTTGCATGCTTGCAGTCTCAACTCTTTATCACCTTATTCCTCATCTTACAGGGTCTTCCAGACCTAGGGTGGGCTTCTTTCATCATCGGTTTAATTCTTAACTGAAGAATGAGAAATACTTACCAATTGACTAAGGCATCATCACAGTGGACAGATGGAGCCAACCTGTATATCTTATGAACTGTTTTTGCAGTCACTAAGCATAAATGTACCTATATATCCTACAACTATTATCACCTCTAACTCTTCTTGTCTTTCAGAACTTTGGCAGAACATCATGAAATATCTGCACTGCAAGCTGTTACTACCATTGTGGCTTGAGTGTAATTTTCTTCCCTTAACCAGAGTTAATACTGTAGTATTGTGTAGTGTGAGGGTTAAGTGGTATGTGATGGCCAGTTAACAGCAAGGATGATAATATTATGTAGGTTATTATTATCTTTGACTACCACCCTTCTACTTGATATTCTGTGGGCGGCTACCTATGATTTGCTTCCCACTCTCATCTCATTTACTCTTAATTTACAAAGATGTATGTGTTCCTTGACCTTATAATTTATTTATTTATTTAATGTATCTGTAGAATTTTAGTAATATTATCCATATTTTAACAGAGAAAATGTAAAGAATTGGAACCCAAAACAGAAGAGTTTCCAGGACAGAAACATGTAGACTCACTGATACAGGAGCTAAAATACTTGAAGAACTCTCTCTCAGGCATAGATCAACTTATGAGGTGAGGAGAGACATTTTCTATTAGTGTAAAGATTAAGTTCCATATGATTTGCTATTTTCAGTACTGTATTGATAACTATAGATACAGAGTGAAGTTGAATTTTCTATTTGATTAGTGTTACTTTGCCTACAATACCAGTATATACTGTATTTTTTCCATTCACACATTGGAACAACTCCAAAAAAAAGGTGGAATAATATTCTCATGGGTTCTTGTAAATTTCAGCAGTAAAAATAAGTACTTGGATGAGGAACTGCCAACTTTAGAAGGGGAAGCACAATTCCTGAAGAATTTGGTGGAGAAGGTATACAACACCAACATTTCTGCTATTGCCAGACTTCACAGAAATCTACTGCAAGCACAGAAACAGGTTGGTGTGTGAAGGAATTGGGGTGACTGGTAGAGTATCACATTTAAATCTACTGCATAGCATATATACTGTGATGCATAAATATAACACTAGAAAAGAATGTTGGTTACCTCTACCTTATGAATGTAGTGTCTGTAACCTCTGTGTTTCAGAGGATATTGATGGAATAAATATGTGAAGATGGTAATAGTTTACTCATATAGGACAACTTCTCTGAGGTCAGGCTTTCTTTGAGCATATGTGAGAGAGAGAGAGAGTCATGCAGTGAGGTAATACTGATTGTAGCCAGGTGATTATACTTACAGGTCATCATACTGGGCTACAAACTGTGTCAAGCAGAAGACTCTAATAAGCTATCAAAGTGTGATATACAGCAACTGCAAACTACCAGATCTTTCTTTAGCAAGGTTAGTAAAGCAGCTACCACAGCTACGTTATTAATGCACAATTCATCTACAGCAAATTGTATACAGTATTATGGCATTTAAGCCCATTTTACTTTATTGACGTATAACCTAAGCCACAATGAGGAAAGATTCCATGAATGTAACTCTTGTTGGCGAGAGCAATAGTCATGCAGTGGACTGTATGTTGTTATATTATTGGGCCATCTACTGTACAGTAGTTGTAAGGGTTCCACAAGTCTTAGTAGCCTCCCAAGACTCCTGCCCATGCAACTTCATGCCACACCACCCCTAAAGGAAATGGGAAATACATTATAACACAGTACTGTACTGCATTCACAAAGATTCACAGACACTCCTTCAACATAGTGTCTACCAGACAATTGGGAGAAACTGGAATAATTCAATATAATACAGTTTTGTACACTATATTGCATTTCCCTGTACTGTATACTACTGTACTATGTTCCTGGGGAAGTGAGCTTGAACTACAACAGCAGTATTACAACAACCAGTGGCTTGAGTTAATAGTAACAAGCTTAACACTAGTTCTTCATGTATTGATATTTGTTACTAGTATACAGTACTGTATATGATTTTTATTCATTGCAGGATGATAGGACATCAGAGCAGACATTGCTGGACTCTATCAAAGAAAACAATGATCAGGTGTGCAAGAATATGTCGGCTATTGCAGAATCCTGCAAAATTCTGTGCAATATTTAGGAATCACCACATTGTCTTTCCAAAGAGCAGAACATTAACGAAAACATTACAAGCAACAGAATGTGACTTTCCCAGTTTCACATACGAGTAAGCCTATTTAAGTTATACTTTAGATTTGTGTTGCGTTTTATTTCATCCAGGAGAGGAGAAAACTTGCATTTGTGTGTTTTTACTTTATTGACATAAATGTGTAGAGGAGTACCGGTATATATTTTACTGTATTATCTACTTATAAAATCTTCATTGTTAGTCACAAGGGTATAAATTATACAAGAAACCAATTGCAGATAATTTATCTTTAGTTTTTCACTTTTATAACTAGATATGAAAGAAATGAAATGGTAAAGTATTCGTTAGTTTCCTTTCCAAGGTGCATATTAATGTGTCTGAATAGATGAAAATATTGACGAGCCGGAAAATAAAAGAGTGGACATTGAAACTACTGGAAATTATTTCAGTTGCCCAACATAGAAAACGGGCCCTGGATTCATTGGCGGGAAACTAATGCCGAGAAATCAAATTAATATTAAGATGCATATTTATTGGCAAGACTGTATATACTTGCAGCTGTGCAATATCCTTGAGAGCAAGCAATTACTATAGATTTTTAACAATTATCTCTCACTAACTATAATTATGCAATGCGCTATTAAAATATTAAATAAGAGACTAATATAGGTACTCGCTTGGGAAAATTTTGGCTTTGGAAGTAACTTGGGATTGAAAGATGCAGTGATTTCTTTATGTTAAGACACTTGTATAGAGTTATTGCAGCTTGTAAGCCGTGTTCTACAGCAAGAGGAATATATCTGGAAGTTGTACAGTCGGCAAAATAAGTATTGGAACTCCTGTATGGATAATAATAGTTAATTTCCATGTAAGGCTGCATGGTTCCAATACTTTTTTTTGCCGACTGTACAAGCACATGGATTAGCCCAACAAGAGGAATGTCTATTATGGAGTGAGGTGAGGAAAATATTGGTGCAGGACATTCTTCACACTCCTTAAGGGGGTAATTCACTTTTGTTACATTGGAGTGCCTTGATTCCTCCTAAGTATGCCAGGAAACGGAACCAGAAAAGCAAAAATAATGGTGTTCTGGTTGCTTGGAATAGTTTGGAGGATTCAGTTGCTCCAGATTTACCAACACAAAATTTCCCCCTTAATAACCAGCCGGATGTCGGAAATTAGGAGCTTCTGATTCCTCCAAACTATGCCAAGAAACAGAATATATCCCTCCCTATAAGACTGTGTAGATGTGTTTTATGACGGAGTTTGGAGGAATACATATACTCCAATTTGTCCAAAGCAGGTTAATTACTTCCCCAATACTAATACTGTATGGCTATTGTATATACTAGCTACGACTTTGATTTTCACAAACTTCATTATAGTTATTTAACTCGCGAGCTTATATCCACTACATAGCAGTTATTATATTAAATCTTTATTATATCCGTTAGTTTAACCGTAGTAGTATAATGTGCTTATATATGTACTCTACTGTACAGCCACACTCAAATAACCACCCACACTTTCCTTCCATCGTCGTAAATATCTTGGTAATAAAGAAAAACACGTGTATGATTTTGTAGCACCTCATAATAATAATTGAGAGGGTTGAGTTGACTTAAGTCGTAAGGTGTTGTATGGTTATATTTTGATATGAGACTGATTTATTTGCACGATGGAAGGAAAGTGTCGGTGGTTATTTGATTGTGGTATTATTATCAAAGAAAAGGATGTGTATAATGTATTCCCAAGTTTAGCTAGTAGCATATATAGCCTAGTGAATGCGAGAATATTTTTTAAATTATTGCTGTCGCTGCAGTGTCGCATAAAACAAAAGTAATATGCCTGCTGAAGCAAACTAAACGACCTTTGCATGGGTGAACGAACAATAAAGCCTTTTGTATGTTTGTCTGCCTTCCCCACGCCAACCAGCAACACACACCTTTCCCGGAATAAGTAATTAGCCTTTTGCATAATTATATCTGAGCTCCCGGGCTGCTCTGATGAGGGACGGAAAATGAGTTAATTAGGAAACTCATTTGGGATTCGCAATGAAGCACCGGGCATCAAAGGGTTTTAAGCGTTCCTCCGTTTGTCTTTGGGGGTAAATCTGCGTGTGTGTGTGTGTGTTGGCCGGCATTTATCTATATATATATGAGTGCTTGTGTTTATACATCTGTGTTTGTCTATCGTTACTATCCTAATCAACACTACTATAACATACTGTACTATGCCCGCGCAGCTGTATACTGTATATTTGACAAACCTTTAATTTGTTGCCTACTCGTGTGGGTGTAATATGTGTGTTCCGTGAGTGAGCATGTGTGTGCCCTTGTTGTATAAGGATTTACATTTGCATAACATATTTTTTTTATGTACCCACTATTGACATTTTGTGGGTATCGCATTTGTGCTTTGTTTTGTGTCAATATATCTTGCGTGTTTTGCAATTCCCCTTGACTAGGCTATAATTACACGAACCATGGAGATACTATACTGTGATGAGGCTCTTAAGTTTTCTTCTCTATTGGTCTTTCTCGTCTTTCCTTAATTTTTCATCTCCCCATTTTACTACTTTCTTACTCGTCTGTATTATACCCCACTATTATTCTGCTCTCATCCTCTTCGTCACTTGTTGTTGTTGTTGTTGCTTCTTCAGTGATATTGCTTCTCCTCTTTTCGTGATTGTACGCCTCCTCCTTCGGTAATCGCGCTCCGCCTCCGCCTCCTCCTCTAGTGATCAGTCATCTCGACACCCGTGACGTCAAACCACGCAATGACTGAGAGGCTCCATTCATGGTGAGTGTGTGTGTGTGTGTGTGTGTGTGTTGAATGAGATGAGCTTTTGCTCGTCCTCGTGTGTGTAGGAGAGAGTGAGAGAGAGCATCTATCTGGATATTATTTCTGTGTGTGCGTGATAGATAGGTAAGTAAATAGATAGACAGATAGAAGGGTGGATAACTGGATAGATAGAAAGATAGATGGGCGGATGATTCTATTCCCCCGGGCACCCATTTTCCCGTCTGTGTTTGAGCCTCAATATCCATCTCTCCATCTTGTAGTTGTTTGCATCGTGTGGATCTGTAATTCTGTACAGTACTGATATACATGTTTGTTCCCCGGTCACACATTTGCCCGTCTGTGTTTGAGCCTCAATATCCCTCCCTCCATCTTGGTGTTGCAATATGTCTTCCAACTCACCCCGGGGGAACACTGTCTTGCAACAACTCGGAAACACTCGCAACATTACCTTCCTGATTGGTAGCAACATGAGACAGAAAGGTCGCAGAATATCAAGTCTTGGATTTTCCCCTCTCAGAATGCATATGGATACTGTATAGTTAAATATATTAGTAAGGCAAACGTCGAACGATCTTTTCTTTGTTTTTTCTCGCCAATATTAAACCAAGAGGCATTGTTTAATATATCGATTTTCTTCAGCAATAGTGTTCTTTTATTTTATGTAGCTGCCGCCAGTCAGTATTAATGATGTATATAAAGTATCCCATAAGATTTAACTACGGCAAATTTCAGTAGGTGATCATAAAGCCACCACCAAGGGTCATAAAATGCCTCTCATTCATGGTATCGTTAAAGTTGTAGCACTCGCGAGATATACTATTATGTGTGTGTGTGTGTGTGTTCTCGTTATATACTATTATGTCCATTATGTATGTGTGTGTTTTCTCGGGATATACTATTATGTCCATTATGTGTGTGTGTGTGTGTGTGTGTGTGTTTTCTCGGGATATACTATTATGTCCATTATGTGTGTGTGTGTGTGTTCTCGGGATATACTATTATGTCCATTATGTGTGTGTGTGTGTTCTCGGTATAAACTATTATGTGTGTGTGTGTGTGTTCAATAAATCCCTTCCTACAACAACAGCTGAATGAATATAGCTATGGCTGGGAGGGGAACCATCCCTTGTGGACGTGTGCATGGGGTCAGGAACACACACACACACACACACACATAATGCACATAATAGTATATACCTAGAACACACACACACACACATAATGGACATAATAGTATATACCTAGAACACACACACACACACATAATGGACATAATAGTATATACCTAGAAAACACACACACACACACATATCGGCACTGGTTGATGTACACACAGACAGGCATGGTAAATTGCCTACATGGGGAAGAGGGGGGAGGGTAGAGGGGATAGAGTATACACGATATTGACCCCTATATATTCCAATACGATGGGTTGTTATTATTCAAGAACAGTGTACGACTATACCCCCAACCCGATGGATGGTATAGTGTTTGGATAGATGCAGACCTCACAGTAAGGAGGATTATAACCATGAAATCCTTACTGAAACGGACAACTATATCTGCACACACACACACACACACACACACAGACAGACAAAGGGATGACACAACTGACACTGGTTAAAGGTGGGTGTCCGATATTACCCCCTTCCCCCCCCCCCTCCCTCCATCCATTACACACACACATACACACAGGTACGAAAAGAGAGAGAGAGAGAGAGATTAGACAATTTGCAGGAGTGTATTGGAGTAAACTGACAGCAGACAGAGGCAATTGGAGAGTGTTGAGAAAAGCGTTCATCTTACAGTGTAATAATAATAATGGATGATGATGATGATGATACGAAGGAAAATGAGAAGGAGGAGATGATGGTGAGTAGCAAAAAGATGAAGGCAAGAGATAAGGAGAAATAAGAGAGGGGGTAGAGGAGTATAGGAGGAGGAGGAGGAGGGAAGATGGGAGGATTTAGATATGGGAGAAGATGTGGAGGCAAGAGAAAAGGAAGAATGAGAGAGGAGATGAGATGGAGGAGGAGAGATGATAGAGGGGGGGGGGAATAGATGATAAGGGGAGAGGATATGGAGGCAAGAGAACAGGAGGAATGAGAAAGGGGGAGAGAGAAGATAGGGAGAGGGGATGTGGAGGCAAGAGAAAAGGAAGAATGAGAGAGAGATGGAGGAGGAGGAGGAGGAGGAGAGAGAAGATAGGGAGAGGGGATATGGAGGCAAGAGAAAAGGAGTAGTAGTATGAGGAGGAGGAGAGGAGATGGGAGGAATGAGACAGAGGGAGAGGATGTGGAGGCAAGAGAAAAGGAGGAGGAGGAGCTGGGAGGAATGAGACAGAGGGAGAGGATGTGGAGGCAAGAGAAAAAGAGTAGGAGATGGAGGAGGAGGAGGAGGAGAGGAGCTGGGAGGGGCTAAGACAAGAGAGATCATAAGAGTGGCGTGATGTGGACAGACTGTGGGTGTGGGTTACCAACATTCACTACTGCAGTTGGCTTACTTCAAGAGCAGTGAGTGGTAGTAGTGTCAGGCAAGGCTTGGAGTAGTTAGTAGTGACACGTTTCAGTAAAGCCCTTTCCCTCGTCTTGCCTAAAACAACACACACACACACACACACAATATAGTTACTAAAAATTCCCTCTCATACTGACGTCCTTTCTCTTACACACACACACACACACACACACACACAGTCAACCCATAACATAGCCAATAAATGTTCCTCCTACAAATATTGTTGATGTTAGTGTTGTTTCATTCACACATAATTATAATTAAGACCTTGCACGGTATAACAAACAACACACATATTATTTCATCATAATCAATTATTGTGTTTTCTTTATAGTAAATAGTGACTATAATTATATGACTTATCAATATGCATAAAAATATAATATAGAGAACAGTCCAAACCACAGATAGTATTACTCTATAAATATATATACATTGATATAGTTCAGATTTGTCTAGTTTTCGTTGATGCATGTTAGGAGATAGATTGACTTATTGGAAAACTGGAAGGCTACTGATTCCTACTAACTATGCCAGAAAACAGATGCCCTCAATGGTATTAATAGGGGATCTGTTTTGTGGCATTATATGGACGTAGGCAAAAATATCCATGGTGTGGTGTTGACGAAAGAGTGTTACTGGTACGATGGCTCTGTTGTTTATCTATGGAGCCATCGTATCGGTACCACGCCATCGTATGCACCATGAAACGACAAATCTGAACTATGTCAATGTATACTACCAACTCAGCCCACTACCTGTCATTCGTCAATCGTCATCCGTCACCCGTCGTCACCTGTCACTCATCACCTGTCACCGGTCATTCGTCACTCATCACCGATCATCGTCCTCAGTCATCCATCACTTTGTCACTCTTCAATTATCATCTGTCTACCGTCATTAACAGCCATCTGGAACCCACATCACCCGTTACCCTCAACCATCAATCGTCATCCATCACCCATCACGTGACCACAGCTGTGTGTGTTGTCATAATAATGGTTGTTTATTTTTTTTTATTAATTATTCAGTTTCTCTTGTCTTTGATTAACTTTCTCACTCGTTCATCTCCCTTTTCGTCTGTTACTCTCCTCACCCTTCATCCTTCTCATCCATCGCACTCGTCACCCTCCACACTCGTAACACTCCCCCATCCACCACCTTCCCTCCTCACCCATCAACCACCCGCCTCACTTTAGCAGTCCTCCTCACCCCTCATGTGCATTCAATCAAATACCTCAAAGTTCAGAGTCAGATTTTGTAACACCGATAGACGACACAACAGTAATTTTATGGATAGGTCAGCAGCGGTAGATCGTAAACCAGTTTTGGACAACACTACAAGTTTTACTACAGCTGTGAGAGTCAGTCAATTGGTGGGTCCGCCAGGCGAGGGATCCACTTATATCAAATCCATCTACGTCAGATCTCCTCGTGCACATGTGGAATGGACACTTGTGGTACACTTGCGTAGGTACACACACACACGCACACACACACACGAACATTTAAGGATGTGCAAACGTATCTACATACATACACCAACAATTGTGTATGTACTCTCCATTCGGAAACATAAAATGGAAATATTATTTGTGAATCCTTGTTCATTTCTGTACAGAGGCCCAACACAAAATATTATAACAACACAATACATGCACTGACAACAGGGTGGGAAGCCCTTTTTCCAGCCCTCACCAACAGTCCCTCAGGCCATATCGGTTCCTTTCGTACTATATCTATCATGGAAGCAGTTCTGTTACAGTTAAAGTCATATTAGGCAATACCGTATATACCGTAATATTAGGCATAGTCATTACAAGGATTACACAAAATTGGAATGCATCTCCTAAATGTTTGAAGCCATGATGTTTATATTATGCGTTTACCTATACTGTATAATAGCGATTGGTAAAGCTGGAGGATCTAGGTTGGTGAAGCACTATTACCAGCAACTACACCTGACGTAAAGATTACCGTGAACATACCAGCATACTTCAACACTTGTGCTGAAGAAATTGGTATTGGTGGAATGGAAGGGAGGAGTGGGGATAGTTGTGTGTTGGAGGTGTGTGTGTGTGTGTGTGTGTGGTGAGGCAGGGAGTAGTAGTGTGAGGAACAGGATATTATTGTGAGATGTTAGAAAGGACTTTATAGTGTGGAAAGTGAGGAAGGAAGTAGCAGAAGACAGTCAGGAGAGAGTGTGTGTAAAAATTGTGTGTAAGGCAGGAAATGGCGGAAGGGGGTTGGCAGGAAAGTTGTGAGGACAGTGTGAGACGTGAGAATTAGGATCGAATTGCGAGAAAGGAGATGCGGTAATAGTTGTGCGAAAAAGATGTGGCAGGAGTAAAAAGATAACTATGTAATGAATGAGAAAGATGAGTGATGGAAGAGGCAAGGAGGGGACAGTGTATGTGAGGAATTAAGGAAGTGCATGGCGAGAATCCAGAGTCGGGAAGAAGAAGGTGGCAATGCTTGGTGTTAAGGAGGTGGTGGTGGGGTGCTTGGTATAGACTGTAAGTAGTGTGGAAAGAGTGGTGGCATTGTGAGGAAGGAAGTGGTGGTAGCGGGAGTGTGGCAGTGATTGAGGAGCTGTGTACTCGTATATACTTAAGGGGTACCGTACTGTGTTGGAAAATCTAGAGCAAATGATTCCTCCAAACTATTCCCAGCAACAGACTACCAATATTTTTGTTAAACTTTTCCCATTTTCTGGCATACTTTGGAAGAATCAAGGCGCTGCAATATACCAAAAATATATTATCTCCTGAAGAAACAAACTAAAACCTCAGTACTAGAGTAGGAGATTTATTTTGTACAGTAGAATAGTTTTGGGGAATCAGCAGCCCTTCATATTGACCACAAGTGACCACCCCCACCCCCCCTTAAAGACCACAAGAGAAGACCATTGAAGAGCGGTACCAGAAGAACAGTGGCACCACCAGAAATAGAGAGTCCGTCCGTCCTACACATATTCTACAACAACACACTTTAAAAAATCCATTCGGTGTTCCTTTCGTATCGTCTGGTGGTAATCAACGCGAGACGGACGGAGCTAAGAAAGAGAGAGAGGCGGTTCACGAGTTATTTATGCTGGGAAGACAAACAAACAGTAGACAAAAGTTAGTGGGAAAAGTGTGCAGTTCAGTAACACGGGAACTATCTCTTATATCGTACATGATGGTATTGTGATGATTACAACACCTTGATATAGTTTATAAAATGATGATCAGTGGTAATGTGTACAGTCGCGGCACATAGTCCTTGACCAGGGTGTAAGGGAAAGTCTATTCAAGTACTATGCGTACTGTACATATACATTCAAGGACTGTACATACATGGTGATACAACTTGAAAAACTGTAGAAGTGAAAAAATTGATTGTGATTGGATATACAGTAGTGTCTGTCTGGATATCCTTTACGAAAACAGTACATCATACAAGTGTTAAATATACCATACATACGTGGTGTTATTAGTTATATTGTAGAGCAAATATGAGTGAAGGATATACTGTAGACGAGGTAGGTATTCACGAGTCGGTATCACCCTGCAGCTTCATGATGCTTGGAGGAAGATGAAGCTCACTACATGTCCTTTGCATTGTAGCGAGTATCACCCAAAAACCTGATGACAAAATGGTGCAGAAAATGTTAATGTTCGATCACTATATTTCCGTATGACCATTAATTGTTGGTAGGAAAATGGTACGGAAAATGTTAATGTTCGATCACTATATTTCCGTATGACCATTAATTGCTGGTAGGGGGTGGTCATAACTCCTTTTTAACTGTAATGCCCTTATCCTAACATTCAGTAAACGAAACAATCTGAAAGGAATTAAGGTTGTATATATGTTGTGTTGGTGGTTGGTGACGGTGTGTTAGCGAGAGCGGGGTGAAGGAACGAACTGTATGTGTGTATGTATGTATGTATGTACCTGGTGTGTTACGGTACAGTGCAGGTTAATTACTGTCTCTCCCTTTCCTTCCCCTCCCCCTTCCTCTCCCACACACCTCATCCTTCCTTCCTTCCTTGCTCCCCTCACTGACCGTCCAGCCATCCATGCTAATTTCCCCTCACTTTTCTTCGCCAATTTTTACCCATTTTACCTTCCTCAGTGTTTCTCTCTCTCTCTCTCTCTCTCTCTCTCTCTCTCTCTCTCTCTCTCTCTCTCTCTCTCTCTCTCTCTCTCTCTCTCTCTCTCTCTCTACATACTGTTACGTCCCCAGTCCCGGGCCGACTGAAGCACGCAATCAGATTAATCACAAACAAAAGGAAGAGCAAACTTAAACACTTTTAAAGCTTCAAAGCTTTATTTTGTCTTTTTCTCAAAAGCCTGGATCTCTTGTCTCACCCAAATCTTAGCTCCAAAAGCTCTGATCTTACCCCCTGATCTTACCACCTCTTTTACATTGTCTTTCTAAACTCTATATAACATTTCATAGTCATCCTAGAACTACTCTTGGAATATAACAAAATAGAGTAGTGACATCTTCTACTCAGTAGTGAAGATGTCAACACACACTTCTGTACCAAAATACAATGACCATGTGACATAATCCGGGTAGTGAAGATATGTCACATTGTAATCATCTTCTACTAAGTAGTGAAGATGTTTACACTTATCTCTACTAGACATAAAGGGCGATGTGACCTAATCCTTCCCTGCATGGGTAGTGAAGATGGTAGTGAAGATATAGTGAAGATGTCACACCGTAACACCCCCTTTCCAATTTTTAGATGTGAGTTCTCCCTTAGGAGGACTCTCATCGTACATTGTTATAACACATGGTGGATAAATTATAATCTTCTCTGCTATTTCTTTCTCCCAGAATTCGTCATCATCTTCATCTTCATAATCGTCATCATCTCTATCATCATCACTTTCTCCTTCGACTTCATCGTTTCCTTCTTCGACTTCATCGTTTTCTTCTTGAACTTCATTTTCTTCTTCAACTTCATTTTCTTCTTCAACTTCATTTTCTTCTTCTACTCTATTTTCTTCGTCTACTTCATCATAATTTTCTTCTACTTCATAATTTCTATTTTCATCCGACAAACGCTTCTCGAGCCTGCTGCCGTCCCTCAATAGTTTACTGATGAGCTGGAATGTTTCCTTGTATTGGGGGTTGCTCATTGTTTTGGGTTCAGTATTCCATAACTTGTGGTGAAGCACAACCATCTGGTGGTTTAGTTTGCCTAGCTGTTCTTCGATTTCGGGCTCAACGTTTATGTCTGTGGCTTTGTTGGCGCTCCTTGACACGTGATGAGCTGATTTCCTTGTCTTCTTGTGAACTGGTTTCTTAGAGTTCTTTTTCTTTTCCTCGCCGTTGTCCTGGTGGCCTTCTTCCTCCTTTTCATTGCTCTCCTCCTTTTCCAACTCCTCTTCTAAGGGATCATCCTCCTCAGCATCACTTTCTCCCTCATTTTTACATTCGCTCTGCTCTGCCTGCATCTCTTCAGCTTGTTCCAAGTCCTCAACCTTACAATCTCCTTCACTTTCCATGGAGTTGTCTTCCAAATAGCTTTCTTCCTCGTTATCGATGTCTTCCTTACACTCTTCCTCCACATCGTATTCTTCTGACTCTTCTTCACTTATTTCTTCCACATTGTTTTCAGTGGTTTCTTCCTCAGCGTTGTTTTCAGCAGTTTCTTCATCAATGTTTTCAGCAGTTTCTTCCTCAGCAGTTTCCTTTTGCCTTCGACACAAGGAAGTTCCTTTTATTTTCAGCTGGGCCTCTATTTCTGGCCTCCAGCTCTTTTAATTCAAGCTCCAATTGAGCTGTCTCCTCCTTCTCTTTCTTCAGGACGAGCCGCAAGAGCTTCATTTCCTGCTCGTACTCCATACCTTTCGTTAGTACACCTTTCTGGTGCCACTCTTCCATTACTTCACTATGGATTTCCTGCGCTACTTTTCTTGCATAATCCATGACTCTTTCTCGATAAATCTTCAAATCGAGAATCCTCTCAAAATCTTCTCAAGAAATTTTCAATCTTTTCTCAAGAATCCCGGACAGGCCCCCAATTCTGTTACGTCCCCAGTCCCGGGCCGACTGAAGCACGCAATCAGATTAATCACAAACAAAAGGAAGAGCAAACTTAAACACTTTTAAAGCTTCAAAGCTTTATTTTGTCTTTTTCTCAAAAGCCTGGATCTCTTGTCTCACCCAAATCTTAGCTCCAAAAGCTCTGATCTTACCCCCTGATCTTACCACCTCTTTTACATTGTCTTTCTAAACTCTATATAACATTTCATAGTCATCCTAGAACTACTCTTGGAATATAACAAAATAGAGTAGTGACATCTTCTACTCAGTAGTGAAGATGTCAACACACACTTCTGTACCAAAATACAATGACCATGTGACATAATCCGGGTAGTGAAGATATGTCACATTGTAATCATCTTCTACTAAGTAGTGAAGATGTTTACACTTATCTCTACTAGACATAAAGGGCGATGTGACCTAATCCTTCCCTGCATGGGTAGTGAAGATGGTAGTGAAGATATAGTGAAGATGTCACACCGTAACAATACTCACTTCCCTTCTATTCCTACTCATGCACCTACTCCCCCCTCCCTCTCTCCACCCCCCCCCCCCACCCACACACCCACACAATTTACTCTCCTTCACCAAATCACAGACCCCACATTTTTCGTTCACCCATTTCCCCCACCCACTTCCTCTCACACACAACAAAACTCCTAGCAAACCCACCCACCATGCACTCAACTCCTCGCCATCCCACCCACCCTCCCACCCACTCACACACCTCCTCTCACTAACAACTATAAACCCCTCGCTATCCCACCCTCCCACCCACTCACACACCTCCTCTCACTAATAACTATAAACCCCTCGCCATCCCACCCACCCTCCCACCCACTCACCTCCTATCACATACAACTTAACTTACTCCTTGTTATCCCACCCACCCAAACCTCAACCCACCCACCCACCCACCCAAACCTCAACCCACCCACCCACCCACCCACCCACTTCCAAACCACAGTCCCATTTCCAGTACACTTCCCCCACCCCCATCCCACCTCACCCACCAACTTACTCATCTCCACCCACCCACCCACCCAACCACCCACTTCCAAACCACAGTCCCATTTCCATTACACTTCCTCCACCCCCATCCAACCTCACCCACCAACTCACTCATCTCCACCCACCCAACCACCCACCCACCCACTTCCAAACCACAGTCCCATTTCCCCGTGTACTTCCCTCACCTCACCCCCCTTCACCCACCAGCTCACTCATCTCCCTGCAACATCTTGAAGGTCTGCACAGAGGAAAGTGAGCTCTTCCGGGGGATGATGATGTACACAGGGAACCCCAACCACACACACACACACACACACACACACATACACACACACACACACACACACACACACACACACACACACACACACACACACACACACACACACACACACACACACACACATACACACACACACACACACACATACACACACACACATAAACACACACACACACACACACACACACACACACACACACACAGACACACATACGTCCGTGACCACTGGCTCCCCGTCGTTTGTACTGCTCTGAAGACATTGCTCTGTCTGCGTAACTTTTGTTGTGATCTGTGCGTATAACTTGGATGAATTATGCCTACCGAAACTTTAGTAATTAATATCTGCGTTATTTTGGTGATGTGTGTATCTTTGGTGATATCGGTATAAAACTTGTGACATGTGAATAACGTAAATTTTAGTGATATCATGGTAATTTTTGTGATGTGTGTAACTTAAGTGATATCTGTATAAATTTACCGTGAAATTTGCATCACGTAAATGGTTCGGAGATCAGTGCCATCAATTCGAAAATCCTATAGGAGTGCGACTGTACCTTAGTATACAGTATAACCTGAAGGTGTCCCCAAGGAGGTTAGAAGAGCCCCCCTAAGGTGAATCCCTCAGTGGCGCAACGTGTCCTGTCCAGCAGCACAATGGGACTTGCATGGTGGGGTGTGAAATATCTGGCAGACAGACCTCACTCAGTGTTGTGTTGTGTTGTCGTGGGGGTGTTGACATGGACTGTATTGTGGTGTCCCGTGTGTTACTGGAGGGGGGGGGGTGTTCTTGTGTTGTCAGCTGTGTTGTGTTGTACAGTATCGTGAATAATGAGCTGTGATAATAATGATGAAATAATTAAAATAATGATAATGATGTAATGACAATAACACTAATATAAATGTTATTATTATTATTACTACTACTACTACTACTACTACTACTACTACTACTACTACTACTACTACTACTACTACTAATAATAATAATAATAATAATAATAATAATAATAATAATAATATATTAATAATAATAATAATAACTGGTAATGATGATGATGATAATAATAAGAATAGTAGAAATAGTAATAACAATAGCAATAATAACAACAGCAACAACAACACAGCAACACGTTCATCATACAGGTATTGTTTATAGTGAAGGTCTCTGTCGTTAGCGAGGCGGAGCGCAGAGCCTTGACAGAGATCTATGTATGTGGGTGTGGAGGGGTAGGAGAGAAGGAGGGGGAGGGGGGAGGGAGTGAATGAAAGGAGAAGAGGGATGAGTGGGAAGGGAGGAAGGAAGGAGGGGTAGGAGAGAAGGAGGAGGGTGGGGAGTGAATGAAAGAAGAAGAGGGATGAGTGGGAAGGAGGAAGGAAGGAAGGAGGGTAGGAGAGAAGGAGGAGGGTGGGGAGTGAATGACAGGAGAAGAAGGATGAGTGGGAAGGGGAGGAAGGAAGGAAGGAGGGGTGGGAGAGAAGAGGAGAGTGGGGAGTGAATGAAAGGAGAAGAGGGATGAGTGGGAAGGGAGGAAGGAAGGAGGGGTAGGAGAGAAGGGAAGAGGGTGGGGAGTGAATGAAAGGAGAAGAGGGATGAGTGGGAAGGGAGGAAGGAAGGAAGGAGGGGTAGGAGAGAAGGAAGGAGGGAGGGGAGTGAATGAAAGGAGAAGAGGGTGAGTGGGAAGGGAGGAAGGAAGGAGGGGTAGGAGAGAAGGAGGAGGGTGGGGAGTGAATGAAAGGAGAAGAGGGATGAGTGGGAAGGGAGGAAGGAAGGAAGGAGGGGTAGGAGAGAAGGAAGGAGGGTGGGGAGTGAATGAAAGGAGAAGAGGGATGAGTGGGAAGGGAGGAAGGAAGGAGGGGTAGGAGAGAAGGAGGAGGGGGAGAGTGAATGAAAGGAGAAGAGGATGAGTGGGAAGGGAGGAAGGAAGGAGGGGTAGGAGAGAAGGAGGAGGGTGGGGAGTGAATGACAGGAGAAGAGGGATGAGTGGGAAGGGAGGAAGGAAGGAGGGGTAGGAGAGAAGGAGGAGGGTGGGGAGTGAATGAAAGAAGAAGAAGGATGAGTGGGAAGGGAGGAAGGAAGGAGGGGTAGGAGAGAAGGAGGAGGGTGGGGAGTGAATGAAAGGAGAAGAAGGATGAGTGGGAAGGGAGGAAGGAAGGAGGGGTAGGAGAGAAGGAGGAGGGTGGGGAGTGAATGAAAGGAGAAGAGGGATGAGTGGAAGGGAGGAAGGAAGGAAGGAGGGGTAGGAGAGA
>JAWQEG010004975.1:0-70000 GCA_033782935.1 Petrolisthes cinctipes
CACCCTCCCCTCCCCCCACATCTCCACTCCCCACTCCCCCACCCTTTTCCCATCCCACCCCCATATCACCTCCCACCCCCTCCCCCTCTCCCACACATTCCCCCTCCCCTGTTCACTCCCCGAGGTCAAAGGTCAACTACAGACGCCTGCCACTAACACGCTTCTCCAAATTGCTGCTAATCGTTGTAGCCCCCATACCCCCTCTACCCCCTCTTACTTTTTTTTTTATTATTGACTCAGAAAGAAGGAAGGAAAAACAATAACAATGAAAACAAAGTCTATGTGTCTATTGTCATCCTTCATTCATATAATGTGTGTAACAGTTGGATTTAAATGACGACAAAATGACGCCTCGAAGTGCCGATTCCACAGTGGTTTGTTTTGGTTTGCAAGCACCCTAACGAAAGAAACTTAACAGTGTAAATAATTCATGAGTGAATTATTTGATGAATTTGATAACTCCACTATGAAACTATTGTAATAATGGAACTACACGACAGATTTCGTGGATATGGAGACTGAGAAGAGTGTTGGATATAATTAAGACTGAAAAGCGTGGTTGGTTGGGAAGCTAACAAACAAATACCACTGTGGAATCGACCCTATGTGTTAAGAAGGGTTTAGGAAGTCCCAAGAATGTTTTGAGTATGATAACCTCGGAAACGAGAGAGGAATTTCTATCCTGTTACTAAATTAGAACTTCCTAAGTGAGATAGGAAGGTGTGGCTGTCCTAAGTATAAACTGTTTGAGTATCCTATCCCAGAGAAGCCTCCAATTTTCATACACGATCACAGTCCTTAAAAAAAAAAAAAAAAAAAAAAAATGACAACGTGAATGCTATGTGATCATGATCCTAAAACCCTGAAAATAAATAATAAAGTAAAATAAACAAGAAAATGAAATATGATAATAAAATAAAGAATAAAATTAAGTAGCTGTTATAAGGGTAAAAATGAATCATTACACTCTTTATGGTGAATTATTTGATATTTTTATTACAATGTTATATAATGTCATGAGAAATATTGTACTGTACCATTCTACATTATATATCGTTCTCATAATTTGTCTGGAAATACAACGCTTTCCGCTGTTCTCAACTTCTCACCTTAGTCTAAAGCAGTGTTGCCAGGTGCAGGGGAAAATGTCTCTGTTATATGGAATTTTGGCGAAGTCCAGCAGAAGGTGAAATTATTTATATAGAGATTATTCAAGAGTAACACATGGAAATTGGGTTGAGGATTAGGATTGGGGAAGAAATGATTGGTGATCCTATTTCTAAACGTGTCAAGAGTGGGGCTATTAACTACGTGAGATGGGAGATGATTCCACTCTTGGATGCTACGGGGAAAGAATGAGTACCTAAATATATCAATGCTTGTATGTATGTATGTTATTTTAAGTTGTGGCTGCAGTCAATGTTCAAGAATAAAACATGGAATTATTGAGGTAAAAAGGGAAATTCTAAAGGTGAAGTTGAGGTAAAGAGGGAAATTATAATGTTGAAATTGAGGTAAAAAGGGAAATTACAATGTTGAGGTTGAAGTAAAAAGGGAAATTCTCATGTAGAAGTTGAGGTAAAAAGGGAAATTCTAAAGGTGAAGTTGAGGTAAAAAGGGAAATTATAATGATGAGGTTGGGGTCAAAAGAGAAATTTTGATGTTGAAATTGAGGTAAAAAAAGGGAAATTCTGTGATATTGAAGTTGATGTAAAAAGGGAAATTCTGCTGATGTTGTTGAAGATGGGGAAATTGGATATTGA
Organism: Petrolisthes cinctipes; assembly: GCA_033782935.1. Taxonomy (NCBI): domain Eukaryota; kingdom Metazoa; phylum Arthropoda; class Malacostraca; order Decapoda; family Porcellanidae; genus Petrolisthes; species Petrolisthes cinctipes. Next base: position 1,764 of record JAWQEG010004975.1, read on the forward strand.
AGTTGAGGCAAAAAGGGAAATAATTCTGATGTTGAAGATGGAGAAATTATCCAGTGAGCCAGACCTAGCAAGTTGGCAACACTGACAGACAGTAATCCAGACCTGGCAACACTGACAACAATGGCCGACCACCACCACAGACACAAACATAAACACAGAGACGGTTTAACCTTAATTTAACTCATTATTTTCATTATTATTGCACTTTTTTGGTCAGCTTGGACTGGAGGAATAATTCTGTTGTTATTGTTGTCTATAATGAGAAGGAAACACACACTGATAGACACAAATTTAATTAGTTTATTACCAAAAGAGCTTCGGTGAGTATTATTATTATTATTATTATTATTATTATTATTATTATTATTATATATTTTTTTTTTTAAGATTGGACTTTTTGGTTCTTTACCGTTATTGCGTGTAAATATTGAAAGAATTACCGTTATTGCGTACGTTTTTTCTACCTTCATTACCCACTTATTTAGACCTTTCTAAGACTATTTTCCTCAATGGCATTTTCTCCTCAAATGCCCCATTTCCAAGATAGGGCATATTCAAATGGGGCATTTTGAAATTAGCCTGACCTTACCTGACCTGCCCTAACCTAACCTAGACCGCATCAGACTACCGGGACCTAACCTGGGCAAACTACCGGGACCTAACCTGGGCAAACTACCGGGAAATAATCGTGATAAAGTACAATAAATGACAGGGGTAAAATGCTGGGACCCAGCCGGATCTGGCAACACTGCTACAAAACGGTAATTCTTTCAATAAATACCGGAAAATGTCATCATATCCACAAAACTGAGGAAACTATTGAGCAGACATTACATTACATTACAATAAAGCTGTCAAGTGTTATTTATATAAACATGTATTGAAATATAATACAGTACTGGTAACATTGAACTGAAGAGGAAAGAAAATATTTTAAAATTCATAATACTAGTACTATATATAATCTACATAATATACATATATATAAAATGGCAAAATGTACAGTCACGAGTACTAATAAGTATACAGGTGTGCTTCGAATACCTGCCTGGAGACCGTAAATAAATGCACAATAAGATCTCCATTGAAATTACTTCGTTGGTGAAATTGAACTGTTCGAAGCATCAACCAAACCTGTATACTTATTAGTGCTCATAACTGTACCTATTACAAAGTAAACCAATAGAGTTGTTTGTTTTTATAAAGTACTATGGGTATAAGATTGTACAATGAATACTTATTACATGTATATATGGTTAACATCTCTGTACAGTAGTTATGCTTCTGTTATTGTCTCCACTTATTATATTATTATACTTTCAGCTTGAGTATGAAGATGAAACCCTGAAAAAATCACAAGAGAACAACGCCAGAAATTATTGAGAATTGCAACAAGGACATCAAGGTGTTAAGAAGGAAGGAAGGAAGGATTTGCATCATTATCTTATGTGAAGGAAACACATCAAGGTATAATAGGACTTGTACTAAAACAATACTGTCTGTTCATTTTAATTAAGGGGAGAATCTCTTGTTGGTGAATTGGATGGTGGTCTGTGATTCCTCCAAACTATGCCAGGAAACAAACGACCCTATTGTTACTTTAATGGGGATCTGTTTCATGGCATAGTTTGCAGGAATCAGTAGCCTACCAATTTACCCTAAAAAGAATCTCCCCATTCCATGATATATGAAAGAATTATGTACAGTTAGCAGCACTTATAACTGATACATGGGAAGAGGAATGACAACGCTGACTGTACCTGTTATAAGTGCTGGCAATTGTACCTTTAAAACCTTTTGTATCTTGATTTTTCTGTATATTAGGGAATTTTTTCGCCATAAGAAACATAATAATAAAATGAGGAGATTCATTCAAGGAGCCTCATTAAAACCGTCAACTAAGGTATGAGACAGGAGAGGTGTTAGTGGCATAGCTGGGAATCGCGAGCCAAATTTGAATAAACATTTCATAGTGGTTATTGTACAGAAAGTAGAAAGTGCAAGAAAAATAAATCTGTCTGTCTATGTCAACATGTGGCAGTTGTTTGTAGTAAGACCTTGTATCTTTATGAAGGAATCGCTAGGAACCCAAAGCCAATGTAAGGTGGAATGTGATTGGCTGAACTCTGAGTGGTGGTGAAAATGTTGCCTTATACAGCCATATCTTTCTTGCACTTTCTACTTGTTCAACTGTACAGCCACAATCAAATATCCACCAACACATTCCTTCCATCGTAGTAAATATCTTGGTAATAAAAAACAACACGTGTATGATTTTGCAGCACCTCATAATAATAATTGAGGGGGTTGAGTTGACGTAAGGTGTTGTTGTATGATTATATTTTGATATGATACTGATTTGTTTGTACGATGGAAGGAATGTATTGGTGGTTATTTGTTTATGGCTGTACCATTGAAGCATAAGTCTTTCATATTGTATTGTGAAGTTTGGTCCATATTTTCCACTTTTGTACCATCAATTTTTTGTGTGTATCGGGTATTTCCTGTATGTGAATTCACTTCCACTATTCATACACCTTCATTGAGTGGTATTTTTTTTCTGATAATTTGTTCTGACTCATTGTTTCTCAATATGCTAAAATCTTACTGGATACAATTGAAAGTTCTAATGATAATTGGAATACAGTAATTGTGCTTTTGTAAAACTTCTTTAGTTAACAATCTTACTATTCAGGGTTGACTTTTGGAGATAATGCAAAAATATATTGTTGATGGTTATCTAATGAGGTATTTTTTATGTCGGGAAACTAGTAAGACATTAAGGTGAAAGTACAGTGTTGGTAAATCTGGAGCAACCGATTCCTCCAAACTAGTCCAAGCAACAACAGAACACCATTATTTTTGTTCATATGGTCCTGTTTCCTGGCATACTTTGGAGGAATCATGGCACTCCAATGTAACATAAGTGAATTACCCTGTTAATATAATGTTTCTTCAACAGGCTGATATGAAGCTTGTAAAGGAAGAAGCTGCAAAACGAAGGAACGAGGAGAAGGAGAAGAAAAAAAGGTTAAGGGAGAAGAAGAAGAGAAAGAATTGGAAAAGTTAGACAATGAAATGACAGAGATGAAGGTTAGTCTTCTCTTTATATATAATAAGAGTTGAAGGAGAGAGTTTGTTAACTTTTTAATGTTAAAGTTGGGACCTAATTCATAATGTTGGAAACAACCAAGAGAAATTTTGCTTTATTTTAGTGAAAAGTAACATTACAAAAGTACAGTATTAGGTTATGACTAAGTAAATGTGATACAGCAGTCAGCACTTGTATAACACACACCAGCCTGTCACTGCTCTTCTCTTCTCATTCTGTTTTGAGTTGTATCTATACAGTAATCCCTCACTAAGTCAGATATCAGATAACTTGGATGCTGTTAGTGTCTCGGACGTTTATAAATACTGTATATCAGACTTATACAGAGATTTCCCGGGTGCATTGTCACAAAGGTCTACAGCCTGAGAAATGATTTTGAAGTTGATTTTGTACAAAACTCGAATTACCATGTCTATACCAAACATTTATACCCTATGTTTTGAATTAATTAACTTTATTGGCTGAAAAATGGTGATGTACTGATATATAATTGGCGGCGTGACTGCCACGAGCCACGGAGCTACATATACATCAGTTATGACAGTATTACCAAGGTGACTCCATGTCGTGTTCCATTATTCATTAACATTAGGCTAACAATGTTATATTATTAAGAATGATATATATTTGTTAGTGAGGGTTTGCTGTATTGATAATTGTCTCCAGATAACATGTATCAGTACAATACTAATTTATATAATTCATTATACCAATACCACACTATCAATATTCTTGTATATGGCCCATAGTATTGAGGTAACATGTAACAGTGCATTACTAATCTGTATATGGAGTTGTTGTTGTTGAAGTTCCTCAAGGTGTCTGGCCGAGCAACCTCGAGCTCCTGAGGAAGGTCATGGCCTGAACCGGGCTTTCCCACAGTGCCCTCAGAGAGTGTATGTTGTGTTGTTGGTGAGTTTGGTTGTGTGCAAACAGTCTTCCATAATGTGTTTAATAGAATGGGGTGTTGTGTTGCATCCCGGACAGGCATCCGCAATGGCTCCATCCAGCTTCTTCTGATATGTCAGAAGGGCCGGGTGGTGGCCACACTGCAGCCTGGCCAGGTGGACTCTGTCCTCATGGAGAAGGGAGGATTCAGACGGCTGGATGTCAGGAGGTGGTGCGTGCAGCTGTGTGTTGTTTTTGAGTGTTTGGATGGACTGATGAGTGATTTGAGTATGGATGTGTTTCTGGAGATTGGTTTGGGGTGGGCAGGGTGTAAGAGATGATAGTATTTGTGTATGGTATCGTGTACTGGGTGTCGTTTTGATGTTCCTTGGCATGTGTGGGTGTTATGCCATGTAGTGTAGTGGATGGTGTGGGTTTGTGGAGGATGCAGCAAGTGTTTGTGTGCCTCTCATGTCAAGATGATCCTTGAATTTGAGGACTTTGGTTTCATAGTGTAGGTGGTCTGTAGGTGTGGTAGCTGTGTAGCCTGTGATTGTGTTTAAGGACTGTTCTGTATGGTCTGAAAGGTGTTGAGATGAGTTTCAGTGAGGTTTGAGGCCCAGGCAGGTCTTGCATAATCATATATGTAGTCCTGCATTGTACTGGTACCTCACCATCATTAACACCGTCAATGTTCTTGAATATTACCCATAGTGTTGAGTTAACATGTAACACGGCAGTACTAATCTGTATATGATTTTTCAGGATGTATGGTCACACAATGCTTTGGAATTTTCCCAGCTTTACCAGTTTTAAATAGAGGATGACACCCATTACCTTCACAAGAGTACCAACTACCTCACAATACAATAATGGTAAGTGTGTGTGTTTTCATCTTGGCAACAACAGTCAAACAGTTTGTGTGATTTCAGTACAGGAATACTATTATGGTACTGGTGTGTGTGTGTGTGTTAAAAGGATAGTGATAAATTTATTCATCTTATATTGAGAGCCTACTGTATCTTCAAGACAGGAAAATACGAGTAATGGTAGATGGTCTTTACTCTCATCATTTTCACTCGGTAAATGCTGCTGGCACTACTTGCAAGATATCAATTTTGGCCCCAACTTTATTCCTTATCCATATCAATGATCTTGTGTCTATGTACAACAAAGTCATCATATCGGTACCACACTATCATCAACGCCATCAATATTCTTTACTATGGCCCTTACAGTCAAGTTTAGACAGACAGTCTCTTAGTAATTGTAATAGATAAGTTTTATTTTTTTTCTGTACTAGTATTTCATTCATAATTATATTCTGTATATGTGAGTAAGTGGCGTCCTCATCGCCCACCATTTTTGTGATGGTGCAGGTGGGGGGTGAGGGTTGGGGACCACACGCACCACCAAAAGCTGGACCCCTTGTCTGTCGGGGGTCCTACACTGGTGCTAGAGCCTACCCCCCCCCCCCTCCATCCCTTGAAAAACAGGGAAATGGGATATTAATGATGATGAGTGTGTGTGTTCATTAGACATAATTATTTTCTGTATATTTCTTTTCAAATCTTTTTTCATTATTTTTACCACCAATATTAAGGGGAGATTCTCATGTTGGTGAATTGGAAGGTCTGTGATTCCTCCAAATTATGCCATGAAACAGTTGCCCTCAATGTTGCTAATAGGGGATCTGTTGTTTTGTGTCATAGTTTGGCGGATCTGCTTGCCCTCCAATTTACCATCAAGAATATCTCCCATTAATGAGGTTATATATTTTTACAGATTTATGGAGTACAGTTCTAATAGAGACAAGAGACTTAGGGCCAATTCCACAGTGGCTTTGGTTTGCTATGATGCTCCCCAACCACTCTTGTTAGTCTTGCTTATATCCAACAAACTCAGTATCCATATCCACAAAATCTGTCAGGTAGTTCCATTATTACCGTACAGTAGTTTGAATGTGGAGTAATCAAATTCATCCAATAATTCACACATGAGTCATTTACACAGTTCAGTTTCTTTTGTTAGGGTGCTTACAAACCAAAACAAAACACTATGGAATCAGCATTTCTTCACAAATCTTTCCTTATATAATCCTTTACCATCCATAAATTAATTTGGTTGCATTATATTTCAGAGTTGTGAAGCCCAGTTGTACAAGATACTTAACAAACCTTCAACGTTTGTTTGTTGTTGTCCACTGTTCATTCTTCCATCAACAACAACAACAATACAAGACATCAACTAGTTAGTTTGTTGTTGTTCACCCTTTCATCAACAACAACAACAACAACACAAGACATCAACTAGTTACTGTTTGTTGTTGTTCACCCTTCCATCAACAACAACACAAGACATCAACTAGTTACTGTGAGTGTTTATGGAGAAGAAACGTTGGGTCATATTCAAGGACATTTGTGGTGAATACGATGGCTCTATAGTAAAACAATAGAGCCGTCACATCAGTACCATACCATTGTCAACACCACACACAGATGTTCTTGCATACGACCCATTGTTTTATCCGTGTGTGTGTGTGTTTGTTTGGTACAGTCACAATTTGATAACTTATTTTTTTATCATCCTAGATTTTTTTACATTATTCTGTACAGTGTTTTTGTTGGTAAATCTGGACCAACTGATTCCTCCAAACTATTCCAAGCAACAGGCCACCAGTATATTTTGTTAATCTGGTCATGTTGTTTCCTGGCATACTTTGGAGGAATCAAGGTGCTCTAATGTACCAAAAGTGTACTCTAACCCCTTAAGTACTATGTTAGTTTTAAGGGTTTTGTTCGTACACTATTGTTACATTAGAGTGCCTTGATTCCTTTGGAGTATGTCAGGAAACAGGGCCAGATGAACAAAAGTAATGGTGGTCTGTTGCTTGGAATAGTATGGAGGAATCAATTACTCCAGATTTACCACCAACACTGTACTGTCCCCTTAATTTTAGACTTCACACACAGTTCTGTTACCATGACAATATTGTGTTCATTGCATCTGACTGTACAAATAACTTTTTTTTAAGGGGAGATTCTTTTGTTGGTGAATTGGAAGGTCTGTGATTCCTCCAAACTATGTCACAAAACAGATTCCCTATTAGTACCATGAAGGGTGTCTGGTTTCTGACACAGTTAGGAGGAATCGATAGCCTTCCAAATATATTTACCAACAATAGAATCTCCCATTAAGATCAACCTAATGCACTCAACACAGTTTTAACTAATTAATTTATCTGTCTGCATTACAGGTGTTTAGTGAGAGAAGGAGGGGAGAAGAGGTCACAGGAAAAGAGATAAAAGAGGAGGAGGAGAAAAACTTAAGATATATCTTGTTATACTACAATAACATGTATAAATAAAATAAAGTCTTCATTTATTATATAATTTTATTATTTTTCCACTAGGTGAATACATTGATAACTTTATACCTGTAAGGTTTAAATAAAATTGCTGATATTATAAAACTGTGTGTGTGATTTGTCTCATCTCACACACAGGTATTATAACAACAACTACCTATAAGGGTGTAGGGTTCAAATAAAACTGTTGGTGTTATTATAATACTTGTGTGTGTGTGCAAAATCACATGCATACACACACAAGTATTATAACCACCAACAATAATTTGCTACCTATAAGGGTGTAGGGTTCAAATAAAACTTGATGTTATTATAATTCTAGTGTGTGTGAAAAATCCCATACACACACAAGTATTATAACCAAATTAAGTTTTTTTTTTTTTTTTACCCTACACTCTTATTACCAAGAAACTTGAAATGAGGACATCAAACCAATCTCCTCAATCCTTCCAAAGAAATCTAAACTGTATGAAGGTATCTGTGAAGCCAAGACTGAATACACACAGGCTGGTATTATTTTTTAACGGTAATACACTTTTGGTAAATTGGAGTGCCTTGATTTCTCTAAAGTATCCCAGGAAACAAACAAAAGATGAACAAAAAAATAATGGTGTCCTGTTGTTGTTGCTTGGAATAGTTTGGAGGAATCAGTTGCTTCAGATTTACCACTAACATTGTACTACCCCCTCAAGTTGGGATTGAGGAATGATATTATGGAGATTTAAAAAAAAAAAAAAAACGTGTGATGTCCTCATGACTATAATATCATCATCTCACCATTTAGTAGTAACTGTAGTGATGTCAGCCAGTCAGTGATGAGGTGCCGATGTGATGTATGTGTGTCTTCATAACATCATCACTACACAACCTGCAATACAATCAAAGTAAATATAAGTGTTACATATTCAACTTCAATCAACTCTTATTTTGGTCAATTAATTGCCAACACACTTTCACCTATTGTACACTCTTGAAATAGTTATGGAATGGACACACAAAATAATGACATTTATTCTCTCTATTACTTATGACACTTAAAAATAAATACTGTAGTTATTATTATTATCCTACTGTAGTAAAGAACTTTTTAAGAGGAGAATTTCTTGTTGGGAAACTGGAAGGCTACCAATATCTCCTATCTAGCCAATGCCAAAAAACAGATGCCCTTAATGGTACTAATTGGGATGTGTTTCATGGCATAGTTTGGAGGAATCAAAGACCTTCCAATTCACCTACAACAGAACCTCCCGTTAAGGTGGTTATTCTTTTTTTGGTGCATTGGAGTGCCTTGATTCCTCCAAAGTATATTAGGAAACAGGACCAGAAGAGCAAAAGTAATAATGGTGTTCTGTTACTTGGAATAGTTTGGAAGATTCAGTTGCTCCAGATTTACCAACACAAAACTTTCCCTTTGATTAAAATGAGTGTGTGAAACCTTGGGTTGTATGCAAGAACTTTAGTGGTGTTTGTGATACAATACAATGGCTGTGTGTTTGTGTTTGTTTGTCTATGGAGTTGACGTACAGTTGAGCAAGTAGAAAGTGCAAGCAATAAAAATCTGTCTGTCTGTCTATGGCAACATGTGGCAGTTGTTTGTATTTTTATTTTGTTATTTTTATGAATGAATCACTGGGAACCCAAAGCCAATGTAAGGTGGAACGTGATTGGCTGAACTTTGAGTGTTACTGAAGAGGTTGCCTTAGACAGCTATATTTCTCTTGCACTTTCTACTTGCTCAACTGTACCATACCACACCATCGTACACCCCATGAATGTTCTTGAATATGGCACCATGGACTAGCAACTGTACCATACCACACCATCGTACACCCCACGAATGTTCTTGAATATGGTACCATGGACTAGCAACTGTACCATACCACACCATCGTACACCGCAATAATGTTCTTGAATATGGCACCATGGACTAGCAACTGTACCATACCACACCATCGTACACCCCACGAATGTTCTTGAATATGGCACCATGGACTAGCAACTGTACCATACCACACAATCGTACACCCCACGAATGTTCTTGAATATGGCACCATGGACTAGCAACTGTACCATACCACACCATCGTACACCCCACCAATGTTCTTGAATATGGCACCATGGACTAGCAACTGTACCATACCACACCATCGTACACCCCACCAATGTTCTTGAATATGGCACCATGGACTAGCAACTGTACCATACCACACCATCGTACACCCCACCAATGTTCTTGAATATGGTACCATGGACTAGCAACTGTACCATACCACACCATCGTACACCCCACCAATGTTCTTGAATATGGTACCATGGACTAGGAACTTTACTTACATTTTACTCTTGTCACAATTCCACATTTGCCAGACAACATCCATGCCAGCCAGCCAGTCAGTAAGTCAGCCTTCCGTACATCTTGGGTACAGTAGTAAGCGTCAACACTAAGCTATGCACCGAGCCTTGTACAGTCAGCGGCAAAAGTCCTGTCGCCTCACTTGCTTCACCGAGGCACGCGATGTTCATAGACTCAAGATTGTTAGGTGTAGAAAACGTGTGTATTTCTTGACTCCATGAACACTGCATGTCTCGGTGAGGCAGGTGAGGTGACAGAACTTCTGCCACCAACTGTACAGCCAGTGGCAAATGTCCTGTCACCAAATCTGCAAAGTCATAAAGTAAGTATGAAAATATAAGCTTCACGGAAACGTAAACCGAAAAAACAAAATTATATTAATTAACCCCTGGATATCATGTTTCAGTAAGGTTACTGTGTTTATTTTATGATTAACCTTCATGTTATCTTTTAAGAAGTGCCGAGTGAGGCAACACAACTTTTGCCATCAACTGTACAGCCGGCAGTATTAATTCGAGTCTATCATATTCATATGTATCTATTAATGCAAATATGACCAGATAGATGCATTCAGAATCTGTTTCTATTCAAACAACATATGTAATTTACCGTACAAAAAGTATGTAAGTCATCTATGTATTCAAATTGTCTTTACAACTCATACATACGGAAGAGGAAATGAAGCGAACTTTTGCTGCCGACTGTACCTCCTTCACCATTTTCTCACCAGTGGGACTCTTTCCTACACCTGTAATAACATTTGTAACTGAATGAAATAAACCTTTAAAAGCATCTGGCAACACTTGTATTATTCTCAGATCCTACAGTTGCAATAAAATATGTAACATAAATGAATTACACTTTTAAAATAATCTGGCAACATTTATATTATTTTGTATTATTCTCAGAGTACCGTAAGGAGGGGTGAGTTCGGACGTTTTTTAAGGTTTTTTAAGTCTCCTACCCGTGTTTTTTGGCTTATACCAAATGTTATGTATCCTATAGATAGCTGGCCCAATGGGCTATCAATTCATAACACCTCCAAATTTTTTTAGATTCTTAACTAATGTGGAGACGTGTCTGAACGGGTGGCCGAACTCCCCCCTGGGGGGGGGGTCACTTCGGACATATAGGGGGGTAGTTCGGACCACCATTGATTTATGCTGTTAATCGATAATATTTGACCCTACGTTCTTCCTGGACACATGAGGGGTGTATTCGGACATCTGGCAAGTTTTAAAAAAACGTAACATGCCATTTTGTACCACTTCCTTTGTACTGGCGAGTGAACTAAACCTACGATATCACATTAACACCATATTATTCAAGGAAAGAAAGACTCTTTCTTGGTATGCAGATTGGTACAGTGAAGAACAAAAACAAATTAAAGCTTGTAACAATGAAAGACAAAGAAAAAAATGACCCCTTCAGGGTACTTTCAGTGGCAAGATATGAGCACCATTTTGTAACTCTACCCGGTACTTTGAGCACAGTTTTACAATGTACTTGAGCATTTTGTAACTATACTTTGTAACTCTACTTTGAGCACAGTTTTACAATATACTTAAGGCACTTTAACTAAAAAATAAACATGATTATCACATAGAATACCGGTAATGACAACAGAACATTGACTCTACCTTGAGTGTAGAAAGAAAGATTAGGCCTACTTAGGCCAGCAATTTACATCAACATCAAAAATCATTTTCTCCCTTTTACCTAACTTTGGTTCACTAGAGTACATGACTATGTCATCTACCTCAATCTCACAACTTTCGTCCCCTGGAACACTGGAGTTCACGAATACATTGGGTGTTCCCGGAACATGTTTTAGGAATCTGACTTTAAGGGTCGGTATGACTTCAATTACTACAGCCATATAATAACGCTTTTTCTTTTTTAGTTCATTACAGATCTGAACTATCACCCAGTCGTGTAGCTTAGGATTTCGTTCTGACACTTCATTACCTGTGGTTTCTCCTGAGGCTTTTTCTGTGCTTTCTCTCTGAGTTTCACATGCGTTTTGTCTTCGCAGCTTCACTCCACGTGATTCATTCTCGCTTTCACTTTCATCTGCTAGCACTTCAGTTTCTGCTTCTTCAGTAGAACTCCCTTCAGTTGTTGTTACCTTGGTTAAGTCTCTCTCCTCCATCTCTTGTATAATCCCTTGTGTAATCCCTCCTTGGATTCTGGGGATGACTCGTCTTACAGGCTGTCTCTCAGGGGACATCTTTCTCTTCTTACTGCTTGGTCTGTCCTCCTTTGATGTTGAAGGTTGATTATCACTGACTGGTTTTACAAGCTGTCTCTTAGGGGCCAACTTTTTCTTGCTAGGTCTGTCGACCTTTGACGTTGAGGGTTGACTATCATTGCCCTGTGGAAGTGCTGGGCTAGGGTCATCCACTTCATCACTACTCGTATCACTGGATACACACTGGCTACCGGTACTAAGATTTTTACTTTTTATGCTTTTCCCTGGGGAAACTGCCAACTTTTTCTTCCGGCCACGGGTGGGTGTCGATGTAGAAGGGCCATACCTAAATGTAGACAGCATACTGATAAGTGATTCATTTAGAGCTGGCTGAATCTGGGCATTTTCAGTGCTGGGACTGGTAACCCCGCTGGTGCTGGCACTGATCCTGGGGAACCTTGTAGGTGATGTCAGGTTATTAGCAGAGTCTTGATACTGATTACTATCAGCTTCTGAACTGGTACCGGTACTTGGAGCTTGAGCAGTTTCAGATTGCCTGTCGATTTCTGGGAGTCGTGATAGTACTTCCTCTGCATTCAGAGGATGAATTCCACATTTCCTGAAGCCACTCTGTATGTTCTTTGTCACATTTTTCTGAAGCTTCTCCATAAGTTTCGACAGTTGTTTTGGGAATTCTGATTTGGGAAGACAGGCAGTTCTCCTACCCAGAGAAGTTGCTTTGAAGTCAGTCAGTACGCTACGCCAGTGGTTTTTCAGTGGGCCAAATACTGACACATCCAATGGCTGAGTGAGGTGTGTTGAATTAGGTGGCAGCAACACAAATGATATGTTGTTATTTTCACAAGCAGTTACCACAGATAAGCTCACGTGACTGGAGAGGTTGTCCCCAATAATTACTTTTTTTCCAGGTCGAGATTTAGCATAAGGGAGAACAATACTGAAAAACCAATCATGGAAAGTAGATGCATCAAACCACCCACTCTCAGTGCGGTTATATCTTGTGTTTGAAGGACCTCCTTCTGTCCATGCATCATAAATGTGTTTAGCCTTATAAACTACATAGGGAGGTAATAGTTTTCCTGATGCAGTACATGCAAACATAATTGATGTTGAGGATTTAGTGGAATTCATTATTCGTTCAGGATACTTACAACCTCTACGGACAATCACTTTTTTTCGCCCTGGGTCATCAGAAAGGTTGGTTTCATCATAATTTATGATGTTTTCAGGAGGGACATTATTAAGTGTGTTTTCTAAATTATTAAAGAATGACCTGATGATTGTGGGAGTAACTTTTGCTCTTGCCACTTTAATGTTCTGAGACAAACGGTGAGAAAGTTCGCTTCTGTGCCGTTTCAAGAAACTCTGAGCCCAGTCACATCCAGGGAGATTATTCTTGAATCTTTTTACCTCCACACCGCGTCTGTCAAGATACTGTTTAATGAGTAAACGCAGCTCAAAACTATCTAATGGGAATCCCCACTGGGAAAGAGTCAACAGATTCTCCACTACTCTGGCTTCCTCTTCAATAGTTAGCACAGTTTGTCCACCAGAGTGTTTTATATGTTTCCTTGTAACTGCATCATGAAGAGTGCTTTTGGAGAAGCCATATTGCTTTGCTGCCTGTCTTACACTCATATCACCATTTCGTATAGCATCACATGCCTTCTGAAAGTTGGACTCAGCCTTGTCAATACGATAACCACCTCGACCCTCACTGCTAGCTCCTACTGGACGCTTCTTGTACGATCGTGGCATTTTAGTTGTTCAGTGGGGAGATGAGTCTTCTTAAAACTTATGAACTACCAGAACCACTTGGTACACCTGTAAAGATGAATATGATTCACGTAAGTCTCAATTCTGGCCAATATAACAACATTTTAATGGATTTTACTCGTGTCCGAACTCACCCCACACTACTTTATAAATAGTGAAGATTTCTTTAAAAACCCAATGGAGCATAATGAGATACAGGTAGGACCAGTTTCAACATCTCTATCTTCATTCTACTAAATATTATGAGAAATGACACCTCTTATTGACTTATTGGTGCTCTGGTTTGTGTTTCCCAGGAGAAGTTTGACAGCATTCAGATTTTTTATCAAATTTATAATTGGGAGAATTATTTTTTTTATCCTACTTAGGCATTACACAAGTAAACGTTATCCCTATGGCAGCAAGAGGGAATCAAAAGGAAAAAAACCACGAAAACCAATTTCTGATTGATTGCTTCTTTGAAGAAGAATACTCGACTAAAACATTTTTTCGAGAAAATGTCCGAACTCACCCTGCGTCCGAACTCACCCCTCCTTACGGTACCAACATCACCAAACCAGTACTGAAGTTACTAATATTGTCACTGATAGGAAGTTCTGCCACCTTTCCTACCTGAATGAGAACTCTGCAGATCCACAGCATTACTAATAAACAAAATTACATCTCCAACTTATAACACTGTCATTCTGGAGATCCATGACATTACTAATAAACAAAATTACATCTTTAACTTATAACACTGTCATTCTGGAGATCCATGACATTACTAATAAACAAAATTACATCTCCAACTTATAACACTGTCATTCTGGAGATCCATGGCATTACTAATAAACAATATTACATCTCCAACTTATAACACTGTCATATAATTATTCTCCATGATAGAATAAAAATAATATGACATTAGCCAAACTAAAAGCCTCAAACTGATCCTAGAATTGTTAAAATTGACTTAACTGATGAAAGTTGCTAGACAAAGTTCATTCACCTAAATTACCTTTAAGTGAGAAGATGGAGGAGAAAGGAAGAATAAATGAATGAGATGGAGGAATAAGAGTGTCTGCTGTTGATAGGGGAGTTAGAGCATTAATACTGAATTACAAATACTGATTATTATTCCTTTAATAATGAAAACTTATGTGATATACTGAGGGGAACCTACACTCTTATTTGTACGAGTCTTTACTTACCAGGTGGAACATTTGCTGAGTGTGGTGGGAACTTATAGTGGGCAGAGGAGAAGGGTTAGATGTGTTGAGGGGAACCTACACTCTTATTTGTACGAGTCTTTACTTACCAGGTGGAACATTTGCTGTGTGTGGTGGAAACTTATAGTGGGCAGAGGAGAAGGGTTAGATGTGTTGAGTGCCATAGTGAGTGACAGGAGAAGGATGAGAGGCATGGCACCACACCACTCAACAACAATGGTCGACCTAATGCTTCACTCACTTTCCTCTCGGCTTCACGATGCACCAGTGAAGCCCGGTCTGAGGAAGCAAGATTAATCAGGACAGTGAATAACCAACCAGACATATCACAAATTACAATTAATAGTCACTTACAAATTAGTATACTGTACCAGATCACTCTCCTGTAAATAATATAGTCCCAATAATGCTAGCAAGCTTTTTTTCTAATTACTACCCATTGTTGTATTATCAAATATCTAAATAATTTCAGTGCAGTCTCTCACAGGTTGTTGATACAGGATAACCTACCTATGAGAAATTATTATTATTATTCTTGAAATACACGGATAAAGATAACTAACTGAGAGGTTCATCAGACACACCAGGTAACTTCTCAATGAGGAATATAAATATCTTCCTGATGTCCGTTTCATTGGGTAGAGAAGTGACTGATAACCAACATCACCTGGATTTCCAACATCCTGACAAAAATAAAGACACACATTACTAAATTAGATTCTTTGATATTTTGTCCTCAGTACATGGAAGGATAAAAGGGAAAAATTGAGAAAGAACAATATAATAACTAGATGGAGCAAGAAAGGAAAGCTTGAAACAGGATTAGTGGATGGAGTACCGTATATAAATATATCAGTGGAGTAGGAATAAAGAATTCTGATAACTTGTGATAATGAGCTTGAAGGTTGTTTGTAAATGACCAACTTGGTACTGTATGGAAGGCAACATGTGGCTTTGGTACCCATTATAAATTATTAGATGTACTGGATAATTGCTACTTGGATATTTGTGGAGGAGGATGTGACAATGCTGAATTTTGAAGTAGAAAGTGTGTATGACCACAGGGAGTGGCAGAAACTCATAGCTCATCCAGCCCCGTACGGGAATTGGGACGTTAAACGTAGATGATGATGTACTGGATATTTGCTACTGTAATTCACTACAATGAAGGAAGTTATTGAAAGAATTACCATTTTGTAGCAGTGTTGCCAGATCCTGCTAGGTCCCAGTATTTTGCCCCGGTCATTTCCTGTACTTTACCACGGTTATTTCCCGGTAGTTTGCCCAGGTTAGGTCCCGGTAGTCTGCTGTGGTCTAGGTTCGGTTAGGTTAGGTCAGACTAATTTCCAAATTATGTTTGTAAAAACGGGGCATCTCCAAGAGAAACACCATAGATGAAAAGTGTGTTAGAATGGTCCAAAATAGTTCAAGTTCAAGTTTAGGGTCCTGCAGAGAGCCGCTCATGGGCGGCATAATATGCGGAGGTTGTGCGGGGGATTTAGGGATCCAGGGCAGGATTAGGAAGGGGGTTAGGATAAAGGTGGATTGGGTCAGGGACTGTGGGTTGAGGATTAGGATTGGGGAGGTAATGATTGTGATCCTATTTCTAAACGTGTCAAGAGTGGGGCTATTAACTACGTGAGATGGGAGATGATTCCACTCTTGGATGCTGCGGGGAAAGAATGAGTACCTAAATATATCAGTGCTTGTATGTATGTATGTTATTTTAAGTTGTGGCTGCCTCTAGTGAATGATAGTGGGTAATGATACTAAAATATACAATATAGTGAACCTAGTTCTTCTGTAAATGTACAGAAAATAGTGGTATTTATTGAAAGAATTACCGTTTTGTAGCAGTGTTGCCAGATCCAGCTAGGTCCCAGTATTTTGCCCCGGTCATTTTCTGTACTTTACCACGGTTATTTCCCGGTAGTTTGCCCAGGTTAGGTCCCGGTAATCTGATGCAGCCTAGGTTAGGTTAGGTCAGGTCAGGTAAGATCAGGCTAATTTCAAAATGCCCCATTTGAATATGCCCTATCTTGTAAATGGGGCATTTGCGGAGGAAATGCCATAGAAGAAAATAGTCTTAGAATGGTCTAAATAAGTAGGTAATGAAGGTAGAAAAACTGTACCCAATAATGGTAATTCATTCAATATTTACCAAAATAGTCTTAGAATGGTCTAAATAAGTGGGGGTAAAGGTACAGAAGTGGACCTTACTGTATAATAGATATTTTACTGTCATTACCCACTATTTCGGACCATTCTAAGACACTTTTCTTCTATGGCATTTTGAAATTAGCCTGACCTTACCTGACCTGACCTAACCTAATCTAGACCGCATCAGACTACCGGGACCTAACCTGGGCAAACTACCGGGAAATAATCGTGATAAAGTACAATAAATGACAGGGGTAAAATACTAGGACCCAGCCGGATCTGGCAACACTGCTGAATTCAGGTCCACTTCTGTACTAATACCTAAGTGGGTAATGAAGGTAGAAAAACCGTACACAATAACGGTAATTCTTTCAATATTTACCTTATTATTATCCCCGTAAATTAAAATGGTCAACGTACCAATGCATATATAAATCATAATTTATCTTATTTCTAGTTATATATTAATTTTATTATATCATTATACACGTAATATATAACCTTATACACGTCATATATAAAGTACATATCCTTACCTATAGTATAAAGGTGTATATTTGTGTATTTTATGGTAATTTTCCCTCCCCTTGTAATCAGCAGCAGCCATTTTTGTTGTTGTCGGCCCAGTGTTGCCAGATGCCGTTGTTGTCTGTCAGTGTTGCCAGGTCTACTTGTCGTGCTTGATGAAATTTCCCTTCTATTAACTTCATCTTTTGAATAACCCTTTTTACCTCAACTTCCACATCAGAATTTTTCTTTTTATCTCAATGAGAGAGAGAGAGAGAGAGAGAGAGAGAGAGAGAGAGAGAGATACTATAGAAGAGAGAGAGAGAGAGAGAGAGAGAGATTACTATAGGAAGGATATATGACTGATGGGGCCAAAGGGAGTTCCAAACCCTTTAAGTACTGCCCCTGTGAAATAGTGAGGAAGGAAACTGTAACACAGATAAAATCATCCCTCTGGCATACAGTAAGATATACACGTATCACAGCTTCCAAGGCATATTGTGCTTCACATAGTTTAGTTTCACCAGAGAGTACTAGGCCTACTCTTGTAATGTCCATGATTGGTGCTTCCAAACTAAAAGACACAGCAGTAATGGAGAGAGGAAGAAAACTGGAGCCCAAGGTGTTGAGTGAGGTAAAGAAAAAACTTGGATGCATTGTTCAGTCAGGTATTATTCTTTCTCCCAACTATCCTATCGTGGGTGCTTCACCTGATGCTGTCACTACAGATGGCCAAACCATCATTGAGGTAAAGTGTCCATCTAGTGACAAAACTTTGAAGAACTATATGAACAGAGATGGAAGTGTGCCTACAAAACATGTAGCACAAGTACAAATATCAGCACCGGTACCACTCTTTTAAAATGACTAATTACCATATTTGATGTGGATTTACTTATTCAAAGCGTCCAAGACAAGCCAATAATATCTTTTGTATTTTTTTTTCCTTTCTCTTATATATAGTAATTTGTCATGTACTCATATTATACAATATACAAATTGTGTTTAATACCACTGTGTGACACGGTACAGGATTTGCGGCTCCGACGCTACGATGAGGCCGCAGCGGCGGAGTCGCATAGTGTGACAACGGCTTTAGGGTTGTCTGAGTAGTTTATTGGTACACTAATATGCCACAGGACCAGTTGAGTGGAATAAAGTTTTGTTTATGTACCAAAGTTGGTGGCTAAGCTTGGTGACTTGATAACAAATGTAGTGTTAGGTGGATTAAAAGACTATATTAAAGTGAGCTGTTTTCAGGCTGAGTTTGTATATGGTTGACATGGTGTTGTATACATATGGTTTAAGGCCTGCAAACAATATGCCAAACAATTGAATAAATTACAATAATTCAAAACGCAACACAATTCAATTCAACACTTCAATGCAACAAACGTGCAACACATAAATTTCAATGCAATACTAAACCACCTTGACACAAATGTCAATATAACAAACATCAATATAACCATATCTTTTAAGTTACAAGTCTAGTCAAAGGTATATATATATACATGTATAACAAACCTTAACGCAAATATTGTGGAATTTTTAAGATCATTGCTTCTACATGGGTCGCTTTATGAACTGTATTTAATAAGGGGAGAAACTCTTGATGGTAAATTGGATGGCTATTGATTCCTACAAACTCTACCAGGAAGCAAAGTACCTCAGTATTACTAATTACCAGGGGTCTGTGGGGCAGGAGGCCATTCTGCCCCGGGAGAACATCAACAACAAACAACAACAACAACTAATAGGATAATTTGAAGGAATCAGTAGCCTTCCATTTTACCATCACGAGTCTCTCCCCTTAATTAAGAACCCTGTGATCGTGTACGAAAATTGGAGGTTTGATTCCTCCTGACTATGCCACGAAACAAGCTCCTTCCATATAGGTGTGTGTTTCGTGGCAATATTTGAAGGACTCGTTTACCTCCACGATTTTCTAACTACACATCACAGGGTACATTTTAGTTAAAGAATAGTGGTCGTGAGCTTCGGAACACACCGACTTATTATTATTATACGGTATGAAATGGTGACGCACAGCTGATAATAATTAGCACTAACTATATTTTAAGTGCATGGTTCACCTCATTCCACCAAATTATTTAAGGCAACATGACACCATTGACCCCATTATTTTTGTTTATTTGGTTATGTTACCTGGCATACTTTGGAGGAATCAAAGCTCTCTATCAGGTACAGTCATGAGCATGTACTAGTAACTATCCAGGTGTGCTTCGAATACCAAGAGACAGACAGTAAATAAATACACAATAAGATCTTATTGAATATATATAATTATTAGGGACGGAAGGTTTGTAATTTATAAAGATATCACCAGTAGCCTTATCATACAGTCTTACTTTTATCAGCTTATCTTGGAAGAATAAGGTGTCCTATCAATGTTTGGACACACACACACACACACACACAGGCGCAGAAACGCGGACACACACGCAGAAAGAAACACACACACACGCACGCACAGACACACACACACACACGCAGAAAGAAACACACACACGCACGCACAGAAACACACACATAATTTTTCTCTCTCTCTCTAAAATTCCTTCTTTCGTTTTAAAATATTAAGGCACTATCATCATCATCATCATATTCGGTTTAACGTCCGTCTTACATGCTGGCATGCGTTGGAAGGTCCAACTATATATCTCATAATCGACTAGCATATCAGGTATACTCTGGTGGTCAAATTGGAAACTACTACAGATTTCTCCAAAATATGTCGGGAAACAGTCGACCTCAGTGATACTTTAATGGGGGATCTGGTTTTTAATTTTTCATGGCATAGTTTGGAGGAATCAATAGCATTCTAATTTAATAAGAGTGTAAAAGCAACGTACCCCCTCCTTAACTTTACACACATACACACACACACACACACACACATGAGGATTTCACTTCATTAGGTCATTTGGTGTCGTTAATTTTTTTTACATTATTTCTATCACATTTGGCAACACTGGTTGGATTAAGGGACCCTGTGATGTAGTCAGAAAATTGGAGGAAAATGAGTCCTTCAAATATTGCCACGAAACACACACCTACTGTATATATGGAAGGAGGTTGTTTCATGGCATGGTCAGGAGGAATCAGAGGCCTCCAATTCTCATACACGATGATCACAGGGTCTTTAAGTCACGTCAATAGAAAATCTCATAATAAAAATTTGTCATAATAAAATACGCCCCTGTTGAATTTTCCACAGTTTCAGAATAATTGCTATGATATGCTGTGATAATGTTTATGTTGTTTTTGTCAAGTGTACCAAGGTGTGTGTAAAACTCCTATGATGTCTCCTGTGTCCTTCTCCTACCATGTCTCCTGTGTCCCTCCCCTACCATGTCTCCTGTGTCCCTCCCCTACCATGTCTCCTGTGTCCCTCTCCTACCATGTCTCCTGTGTCCCTCCCCTACCATGTCTCCTGTGTCCCTCCCCTACCATGTCTCCTGTGTCCCTCCCCTACCATGTCTCCTGTGTCCCTCCCCTACCATGTCTCCTGTGTCCCTCTCCTACCATGTCTCCTGTGTCCCTCCCCTATGATGTCTCCTGTGTCCTTCTCCTACGATGCATGTCTCCTGTGTCCCTCTCCTACCATGTCTCCTGTGTCCCTCTCCTACCATGTCTCCTGTGTCCCTCCCCTATGTTGTCTCTTGTGTCTCCGATGTCCTGTGTCTCCTATATACGATGTCCTGTATCCACACAATGTCTTCTACGTCCCAGGCAGAGGTCAAAACATGTCCTTGTGTCCTGGGAAGGGTGGGAACTGTTTCTCAATAAGCTGCCTGTTGACAAATTTGAAGATCCACCTCTGGTCAATGTTGTCTTGGTCACACATGGCCATCTTAGCTACACGTGTCTTCCAGTCCGCCTCTACACACCAACCCTTTGCCTCGGACTGGATCTGCTGTGTGTCCTTCAAGTTGTGAGACGTGGAGAGGAAAATAATGTATGTTAGTAAGACTGTGTGTCCTTCAAGTTGTGAGATGTGGAGAGGAAAATAATGTATGTTAGTAAGACTGTGTGTCCTTCAAGTTGTGAGACGTGGAGAGGAAAATAATGTATGTTAGTAAGACTGTGTGTCCTTCAAGTTGTGAGACGTGGAGAGGAAAATAATGTCTGTTAGTTAATGATGTACTGTATGTTAGTTTGACTGTGTGTTCTTCAATTTGTAAGACGTGGAGAGGAAAATTATATATGTTAGTTAGAGAATTAATTGATTGATTGATTGATTGATATTAGGTGCCGCAACAGCGAGGTCATATAACGCCAGAAGTAGTTGATAGAGAGGTGGGACAGCAAGCAGGAAGGAAATAGAAAGAAAAGACGGACAGTTGAAGAAAGAATTAAAAAAAGAAGGAAAGGAAATATTGGAAGGAAGTGTATGGTAAGGGACCCTGTGTTGTAGAAAGAAAATTGGAGATAAATGAGTCCTTCAAATATTGCCACAAAACACACACACACACACACACACACATTTATAGGGAATGAGCTTGTTTTGTGATATAGTGAGGAGGAATCAGAAGCCTCCAATTCTCATTCACGATCAATCACAGGGTCCTAAATTGAACTAACCGGATCATATCGCCAGGACTGGGCCGGAACGTGATCTCTGTTTTGACAATTGGAGGTTGTGACGGGTTTACCAAGTTCATGGGGCACCTGCCAGCAGAACTGTTCACTGTCTATACGAAGTGTCTTCTTCCATGATAACGAAAAGTACTGTAAGAGAAGAGGAAGGAAGGGAGAGGTTAATGATGAATACACATACACATACACATACACACATACAACTGTAAGGGAAGAAAGAGGAAGGAAGAAAGAGATTAATGATGAACACACACACACACATATATATTTTTTTATATATATATATATATACAGGATCGTCTTCTTCCATATAACGAAAAGTAGTGTAAGGGAAGAAAGAGGAAGGAAGGGAGAGGTTAATGATGAACACACACACACACACACACACACACACACGGTAACGACTGATTGATTGATTGATATCCATACATCCATCCATCCATTCATTCACACATCCATTCCACCTAATCCTCCATTGCATCTATTCATTCGTTCCTTTCTATTCGTGGTTTGTTTACCTGTGTTCCACCACTATGACATCCATATAGAATAATGTCACCATATTCTCTGGCTCCATTGTCAAGGCAGGTTCCAAGATCCTTTGCACTCTGAATCTGTAATATATAATTATAAAAATGTATTAAGGTGGTGCGGATATAGGGGGACAGGCTTGGGGGTGGTTAGGGGGGTGCGGGAGTAGGGGGACAGGCTTGGGGGGGGGGGTAAGGGGGTTGCGGGAATAGGGGACAGGCTTTCTACCCACCCCAAGCCTGTCCCCCTATTCCCGCACCCCCCTAGTCCCCCTCCAACCCTGTCCCCTACTCCAACACCCCCTTAAATATGTTCAAAATTAATACGTGGTTTATAGTAATTATATTTCATATATTTTGATACCATGATTTTATATTTACTTATTTATTTACTTATTTATGCAACTAATTCCTGCTGACCATGCCATGAAATAAGCTCCTTCCCTAGGATTAGTGTTTCGTGGCAATATTTAAAGGACTCATTTAACTTTAAAACATATATATCTTTATAATAAAATGATAATAAATTGGTGTGGTTCCTTCTTGTAAGAAATAGTATACTTTACACTCGCAATCCAAAATTTGTATCCAGGTCTTGTTGAAGTTTCGAATCAGTTGACATACAAGTGAAACAATTACAACGCTTATCCTGTTTCATATTTGCTTGAGCTCGCTAAATTAATACTCAATCAGGGCATTCGAAGCAAGCCTGGATACATATTTTGGATTGTGAGTGTACCTATACGAATGATACTGATATTGATAATTAGTTGGTAATTAGGTAGGTAATGAGTGGTTGTTGTTGTTTTGGACAGCACACTTACCGTTCCATTAGCATAGTCTGGGGGTTCAAAGGGTGGGTAGGTGAGGCTCAGGTCAGGTGCTATTTCGTCAAGGAACCATTGGAAGCTTCGGCACTTTAGTCTGTCTCTGATCTGAAGTAAAAAAAAAAAAAATAATAAAAAAAATAATAAAAAAATAAAATAAACACACACATTGCAGAAACTTTCCACGAGGATAGAAGAATATTTTTGGTTAAGTAGAGAAACTTGATTCCTCCAAAATGTGTCTGGAAACGAGACCAACTTAACTTAGATATTTGTTCAAATAATTGAGAAGCTTATAAGTTTATTCTCACGAGTAACTACTAGCCTCTTATTTAAGCATTATAAATTACTCTATTGAAATACAGAGACATGATTTCAACTGTAGTACAAGTAAGATCAAATTTTCCCTTTACCTTTATGAATTATTATACTGTATGCATGTACACTCGCAATCCAAAATTTGTATCCAGGTCTTGTTGAAGTTTCGAATCATTTGACATAGTAGTGAACCAATTACACGCTTATCCTGTTTTATATTTACTTGAGCTCGCTTAATATTCGATCAGGCTATTCGAAGCAAGCCTGGATACATATTTTGGATTGCGTGTGTACCAGAAAACTTTCTAAAATCCAAACTAGACTGACTCACCTCTATCTCCCTGGAAATATCCCCTGGGTCGACTTCTCTGAGATGTTTATTCCTGCGATATAAGGCTTCTGCGTATTCCCCCATCCACACCACTGCCACCCTCTTGTAGTTCTGAGGAGGTGTACAAGCATAATATTATATACGGTTCAGTCGACGGCAACAAAAATCGGGTCTCTCGTTGACTCGGAATTTCTTTTAAGGGGGTATATAGCACATTGTTTTGGGTGGTAAATCTGGAACAAATGATTCCTCCAAACTATTCCAGGCAACAGGATATCATTATTTTTCTTCATCTGGGTCTATTTTCTGGCATACATTGGAGGAATCGAGGCACTCCAATCTATTAAAAGTATACCATCCCCTTAAGGACCCTGTGATTGTGTATGAAAAGTGGATGGAGGCTTCTGATTCCACCTGACCATGCCACTAAATAAACTCCTTCCATGTAGGTGTGTGTGTGTGTTTCGTGGCAATATTTGAAGGATTCTTTGATCTCCAATTTAATCTGACTACATCACATGGTCCCTTAAGGATAACATAAAGGCTAATAATCATGGAACACTACAAATATCCACAAGAAAAAACACTCTAATTTTACACATATAGTCTTCAATTGATAACCTGCTTGAACTAAACCAATCCAACATAACCTGCTTGAACTAAACCAATCCAACATAACCTGCTTGAACTAAACCAATCCAACATAACCTGCTTGAACTAAACCAATCCAACATCTGTCAATACTGTCCCAGGAAAATCTGTTTATGAAAGAATATTATTACGAGTTGCTGCTGACCGTGCTAAGGAAGTCCCCCTTGACAGATGGTCGACCCTTAGGTGCGTGTCTGAAGACGTGGCCAACTCTTGAACACGGGGCGTCCAGTAGTCGACCCCCACACTGCCAGATCTGACCAAAGGAAAGGAAGAGGAGAGGAATGAGGCACAGACGTCAGCTTTTCAGTTTAATAATAATTTTTTTAGGTAAACAAACACCAATAAAATTTGAATCAACAACGACTTCATACGATCAGGCAATGCTCATTCGTGTGCATGGACTGACCTGTTCAATGTTGCAAGCCATGACATGTGATCTCACCTTAAAAGAGAGGTCATACTGCTCGCCCCCCCAGATAGCCAAGCCAGGGTCGTAGCCCCCCAACTCCCAGAAGAACTTTCGACTGATTGCAAAGAGTCCTCCATTCATCACTGGATTCCTGTAAGGGTGACATGGTAATACAGTACACACACACAGACACGTGCATCAAGACACAACTCACTCACTCCCTCTCTCTCCTACCCTCTCACCCAACACACACACACACACACAAAGACACAACCCACTCACTCACTCCCTCTCTCTCCCGCCCTCGCAGACAACACACACACACACACACACACACTCACGGGAAGGGTTCTGGGAGACGGTCGACCTCGTGTTGTCTGAGGGGAAGTCGTTTATAGAAGAGTCTCCAATCAAAGGCCCCCCTCGCACCATCGTCTTGAGGATAGTAAGCGAAGGTGTCCATGTTGATGACGTCTATGAGAGGACATACTGCTGTTCGGTAGTCCTGTACAATGGGGTCTGTGGAGGAGAGAAGAAAGTGAGGAACTGATTTATAGATGAATAGATACATAGATGAATAGATACATAGATGAATAGATACATAGATTGATAGATGAATAGATACATAGATTGATAGATGAATAGATACATAGATTGATAGATGAATAGATACATAGATTGATAGATGAATAGATACATAGATTGATACAGAGATACCTTCACGATGGGGTCTGTGGAGGGGAAAATAAAGTGAGAAACTGATTGATAGATAAATAGATATGTAGATGAATAGATACATAAATTGATAGATGAATAGATACATAGATTGATAAACAGACACCTTCACTATGGGGTCTGTCAAAGGTAAAAGATAGTAACTGATTCATAGAGAAGGATACAAATGAATAGATAGACTGATAGAGATAAACAGTTAGATAGGACAAACAGCTGTTCTATAGTTCTGTCTGTAGAGGGGAAAAGAAAGTGACTAATAGAAAGATAGATATAGATTGATAACAATATATACAGTTGCATAGATTGTTGGAGAGATGGACTGATATCGACAGAAAAAGACAGAGTGCAGCATTCCAAATTTTCAGTAAAGACGAGTTTTGTGTTGGTAAATCTGGATCAACTGATTCCTCCAAACTATTTCAAGCAACAGAACACTATTATTTTTGCTGTTCTGGTCCTGTTTCCTGGCATACTTTGGGGGAATCGAGGAGCTCCAATGTACCAAAAGCGAATTACCCTCCTAACCTACGAGAGGATGTAGCAAACTAGTCATGACCTCACAATGTGAATAGATTACCTAAAGTTTATTAAAATCAAGTACCAAAACTATATTACTATCCCCTTTAAAGTGTCAAGGTGAGGGACACTTAAGGTGGTAATTCTTTTTTGGTACATTGGAGTGCCTTGATTCCTCCAAAGTATGCAAGGAAACAGGACCAGAAGAGCAAAAGTAATAGTGTTCTGTTGCTTGGAATAGTTAGGAGGATTCAGTTGCTCCATATTTATTTACCAACACAAAATTTCCCCCTTCCTTAACTCACCTAGAAGTGGAGGCAGCCAATTTATCATGACCTCACAATGCGAATCAAGTACGACAATAACATCCCCTTTAGCTTCCCTGGCCCCTTCCTGCCTGGCTACAATGAGGCCAACTCTTGTGGGTAGACGAATTACTTTAGCCTTGGGTTGATGTTCCTTGAGCCAATCCACCAGAGGAGCCCTTAAGAATTCTGCAGGTAGATGGGAGTACAGGTTAATGTGTTATAGAAAGTAGGTAGGTACATACATAAAATTAAATGGTAGAGAACTTATACAAAAACAAAAAACAAAAGAGTAGAAGAAATATTGAAAGGGAGATTTACATGTCAATTACACACACACACACACACACACACTACCTCCCATTTTACACACACACTACCTCCAACCTGAACACCCCATCTTACACCCACACCACCTCCAACCTGAACACCCCATCATCTTACACCCACACCATCTCCAACCTGAACACCCCATCTTATACACACACACACACACACTACCTCCCATCTTACACCCACACCACCTCCAACCTGAACACCCCATCTTACACCCACACCACCTCCAACCTCACTCACCTTTCATTGTGCTTCCATCATCCACTAGAATGATTTCCTTGAGGACGTTGGAAGGGGATCTGTTGACGACTGAAACCACTGTCCTGAGAAGGGTGGTCCAGTGTTCCTCAAAGAAGGGAATGACAACGCTGACGGTGGGGAGACGAGCTGCGTAGTGACGAGTCTTGCATCTGTGGTTTAAAGGGGATGTTATACAATGTGTTGTGGTCGAATTGGGCTACTGAGGTATGAAGGATAAAGAAGGAAAGGAGGGACAGCAAACACGAAGGATTTAGAAGGAAAGGATGGATAGTAAACACGAAGGATTTAGAAGGAAAGGAAGGACAACAAAATACGAAGGAAACAGAAGGAAAGGAGGGATAGCAAGCACGAAGGAAACAGAAGGAAAGGAGGGACAGCAAACACGAAGGATAAACAAGGAAAGGAGGGACAGTAAACACGAAGGATTTAGAAGGAAAGGAGGGACAGTAAAATATGAAGGATATAGAAGGAAAGGAGGGACAGCAAACACGAAGGATTTAGAAGGAAAGGAGGGACAGCAAACACGAAGGAAACAGAAGGAAAGGAAGGATAGCAAAACACGAAGGATTTAGAAGGAAAGGAGGGACAGTCGAAGAATGGAAAGGGACTGGCTAGGTTCCGAAGGGGCCCCCAAACCCTTAAACCACACAGCAAAGTAAAGGTATTGGATTGTGAAATTCCTTGCCCAATTAATGTTGACTTTTCCAGCACGTAGTGAAGATGGGGTTTGTGGTATTTTTGTGATTTTTGTTGTGGAAATTCTTGTGGCCTTCTATTGTGGAATTGTGTTTTTTTTTTGTGTGTGTGTTTTTTTTTAGGTGTGTGGGATAATTGTGTGTGGGATTTTTTTTTTTCGTTGTGCTTATGCCTGATTGAGAGAGAGAGAGAGAGAGAGAGAGAGAGAGAGAGAGAGAGAGAGAGAGAGAGAGAGAGAGAGAGAGAGAGAGAGAGAGAGAGAGTGTGTGACGTTTCAAGATATGGGTAAAAAAAACAGGATAGGAACAAACACCAGAACACCTGTGGTAAAATTATCACACTTGTTTACTCTCTCTCTCTCTCTCTCACACAGACACTTGGGGTGCCCGATATCAGCATATACCTCTCTCTCTCTCTCTCTCTCTCTCTCTCTCTCTCTCACTTGGGGTGCCCGATATCAGTGTATACCTCTCTCTCTCTCTCTCTTGGGGTGCCCTATTTCAATGTATACCTCTCTCTCTCTCTCACACACACACACACACACACACACACACACACACAGTAACTTACTTGGCATGCCTGATATCAGTGAGGGAGCGATCTAACGCCAGATAATCACTAAGTAAGGCATTGAACCCATTTGTCTCATACAACTCTTGTCTCCTCTTCTCTGTTCCCTCTGGCAGGACGTATGGTTTGCCCTGTTCGCCTGGTCCTTGACGTAACCTCTCTGCTGTTTCTTGGGTGTAGTTGTGCCAGTCTATTTGTGCTTGTGGTTCGCCTGATACGATACCAGAGTCCTCGAATATTATACCAACGCTCTGAAGGAAAGAGAGGAAGGGTGGGTGAATGAAGAGAGAGAGAGAGAGAGAGAGCGAGACACGGATATCTCGGCCATCCTAAGAGAGAGAGAGAGAGAGAGAGAGATACACGGATATCTCGGGCATCCCAAGTGAGAGAGAGAGAGAGGGAATAATACACGGATATCTCGGGCATCCCAAGAGAGAGAGAGAGAGAGAGAGAGAGAGAGAGAGAGAGAGAGAGAGAGAGAGTTAGTTTATCCTATATACCCAATTATCCTTCCCTCCTTTCCCTACCCAATTTTATCCTACCATCCTTCTACCCTCTTCCCCTCCTTTCCCTACCCTCCTCCCTCTACCTTCTTCCCCTTCCTCTTACCCTCCTTTCCCTCCTTAAACCATACCCCCTCCTTCCCCTACCCCCTTTCCCTCCTGCCCCAACCCCCTTTCCCTCCTGCCCCTACCCCCTTTCCCTACTCTCTTACCCTCCTTCCCCTACCCCCTTCCCCTCCTCAAACCATACCCCCTCAATAAACATTAAGGGGGTGCGGGAGTAGGGGACAGGCTTGGGGGGTGCGGAAATAGGGGGACAGGCTTGGGGTGGGTAGAAAGCCTGTCCCCTACTCCCGCACCCCCCTACACACACCCCAAGCCTGTCCCCTACTCCCACACACCCCTAAACACCCCCCCAAGCCTGTCCCCTACTCCCGCACCCCCCTAACCCCTCCCAAGCCTGTCCCCTACTCCCGCACCCCCCTAAACACCCCCCAAGCCTGTCCCCTACTCCCGCACCCCCCTAACCCCCCCCCCCCGAAGCCTGTCCCCTACTCCCGCACCCCCCTAAACACCCCCTCCCAAGCCTGTCCCCTACTACCCGCACCCCCTTAAACACATCACCAACCACTTTTATAATATAATCATCATACATCTACCACTCCTTTGCCACGGTGTCATATCAACAACAACATTGAGGTTGTCATGGTTACCAACCCAGCTGAGCCTCGTGTTTGGCTAGACTGTAATATCCACGTCATCTGTTATAACGTGTTATTATTAATTAACAGCTGAGTGAATGAATGGATTAATTATTATATATGTACACATTTCAGTTCTTTAATTAATTGGGTAATTATTATATTATTATGGGTACATTTTTAAGAGTTGTTTTTTTATTATTATTCCTCCTCCAAAGTATGCCACGAAACAAACCCCTGATTAATAAAACTAATGGTGTTCTGTTGCATCATATACCACCGACACTGTAGTCTCTCTAGTCGTGTGTCGTCAGTGGTGTGTGTGTATTAGTATTATTATTATTATTATTTTTATTATTATTATTAAATTAGGGCTTTAATTATAACTTTGTGATGACTTCCATTATTATTATTATTATTATTATTATTATAGCTCTTTAAATTAGGGCTCCAATAGTAACTTTGTGTTGCTTTACATTATTATTATTATTATTATTATTATGAACCAACTTTTCACGATCTACCCACATCATCATCATTATTTTCATATTTATAACTTCAGTGGCCGTTCAAATCGAAGGTGCGTAAGAAGGTAACAAGACTATTGAGAGTAACTGTACATGCAAACCTCAAACCCGTAAATACACACACACACACACACACATAATATCACTTCCTACACACACACACACACATAATATCACTCCCTACACACACACATTCAATATCACTCCCTACACACACACACACACACACTAACAATATCACTCCCTACATACACACACACACATAATATCACTCCCTACACACACACACACACACACATTCAATATCACTCCCTACACACACACACACACATTCAATATCACTCCCTACACACACGCACACACACACACATAATATCACTCCCCC
The DNA here is from genome assembly GCA_033782935.1 of Petrolisthes cinctipes. NCBI lineage: Eukaryota > Metazoa > Arthropoda > Malacostraca > Decapoda > Porcellanidae > Petrolisthes > Petrolisthes cinctipes. Next base: position 32,577 of record JAWQEG010004975.1, read on the forward strand.
CCCCCACACACACACATAATATCACTCCCTACACACACACACACACACATAATATCACTCCCTACACACACACACACACACATAATATCACTCCCTAAACACACACACATTCCATATCACTCCCTACACACACACACACACACACACACATACATAATATCACTCCCTACACACACACACACACACACACATACATAATATCACTCCCTACACACACACACACACACACACATAATATCACTCCCTACACACACACACACACATAATATCACTCCCTACACACACACACAGACACACCTAATATCACTCCCTACACACACACACACACACATAATATCACTCCCTACACACACACACACACATTCCATATCACTCCCTACACACACACACACAAACACACAATATAATCCCCTACACATAATTTTATATATACATAGGTTGGAATTTAAAAGTTTCCCCATCCCCAATCCCTCCTCTTCTCCCCCCCCCCCCCGCCACCTCCTCTGGGCCCCTCATCACTCATTCGCCACGCTGGCCACCTTGACCAAACCTTTTGTCGCGTTGGCTGATTGGATTTGAGAGGATTAAAAAAAAACAAAAAAAAAAACACGTGATCTTTGATGGGGGTTAATTTTCTTGAGGGGGTCAATTTTTTTTTTTTTTTTTTTTTTTTTTTTTTTTTTGTAAATCTGTATTGAATTAAGGAACCCTGTGATGTAGTCTGAAAATTGGAGGAGGTGTAGCTAGTTATTCAAATATTGCCACGAAACACCACCAATATTGAAGGAGCGTGTTTCGTGGCATAGTCAGGAGGAATCAGAAGCCACTAATGTCTCATACACGATCACATACATACACGATCACATACATACATACACGACACATACATACATACATACACGATCACATAATACATACATACACGACACACAGGATGGATGGGAAGGAATAACGTGAACTTTGAAGGGGTAGAATATTCTTGTTTGGTAACTCTGTGGACAACTGATTCATCCGTGGTACTCCAAAATACTGGCTTAAGGGGAGATTCTCTTGTAGGTGAATTGTAAGGCCTGTGATTCCTCCAAACTATGCCAGGAAACAGACACACACCCTCAATGGTATTAGTAGGGCATCTGTTTCGTGGTATAGTTTGGAAGAACCAGCAGTAACCCAACAATTTACTCTCCAAAGAATCTCCCCTTATGCTTCATTCATTCGTCATTTAGCTTGTTGTTGTGAAATGTTAGAGTTATAAGTAAATTTGTAATATAATGTTTGTGTGCTATGTTTACGTGTACTGTACCAACCATAATATTATATGTTTGATTACAATGTTTAAGTGTGTGTTTGTTTAAATTTGTCTTTTTAGTAGTGCAGCCTACTAAGCGTAGCCTACTATGATACTGACTATTTGTTTCCTGTGTAATTGATAAGGCATAAGATAAAATAATGGATGCTTGCCAAAATGCGCTGAACACTTTATATTCATACCGTGTAAGATTATTATGCTTTATTTTGGAGTTATGACACATATAACTTTTCAGCTCCATAATGCTATGGTAATTTCGGATGGTAAACTAATAATAGTGGCAATGCATCATTCTCTCGTTACCAAAACAAGATAACACGTATCTTATATTAATCTAACGGAATGATTATAGAGTTGGACCAGTGTGTGTGTATGTGTGATGTGCATGTGTGTGTGTGTGAGTGCTTTCCTGACTGTGACTGACATTATCTGTAGAAAACGTTATGAATAATATATGTTGCCTACCGTATAAGCTCACCTTTCCTTCACCGTCTCTGGGATTATTCTCTAAAACTTGATCTAACGCTGACTTTGCCTTCTCCACCAGTCTCTCGTGGACATTTGACAAGTGCTCAGTATCCCTGGTCTTGTGGAGGTAGTACAGAAATAACCCCACGACGAAAATTATATAGAGATTTTTGTACACTCCGCGTCTGAGTAACTTCATGGTTGAGCGTGACACACACACACCCTCCCTCACCGCCTCCAGGCATTCCACTGAATTCTGATTGAGTCACCAGTACCACCCCTTCCTCTGTTATTACCAATCCCCTTCCCTTCCCCTTCCCCTCCCACCAGTACACACTCCTCCTTCCTCCCATATTCCCGCACCCCCCTAACCCCCCCCCAAGCCTGTCCCCTATTCCCGCACCCCCCTAACCCCCCCCCAAACCTGTCCCATATTCCCGCACCCCCCTAACCCCCCCCCCAAGCCTGTCCCATATTCCCGCACCCCCCTAACCCCCCCCAAGCCTGTCCCCTATTCCCGCACCCCCCTAACCCCCCCCCCAAGCCTGTCCCCTATTCCCGCACCCCCTAACCACCCCCACAAGCCTGTCCCCTATTCCCGCACCCCCCTAACCCCCCCCCCCAAGCTTGTCCCCTATTCCCGCACCCCCCTAACCATCACCCCAAGCCTGTCCCATATTCCCGCACCCCCTAACCCCCCCCCAAGCCTGTCCCATATTCCCGCACCCCCCTAACCCCCCCCCCCCCCAAGCCTGTCCCCTATTCCCGCACCCCCCTAACCCCCCCCCCAAGCCTGTCCCCTATTCCCGCACCCCCCTAACCACCACCCCAAGCCTGTCCCCTATTCCCGCACCCCCCTAACCATCACCCCAAGCCTGTCCCCTATTCCCGCACCCCCCTAACCCCCCCCAAGCCTGTCCCCTGTTCCCGCACCCCCCTAATACACAGTGACAACCAACACCTCCTTCGTCACACTCCCACTTATCTGTGTCATCTTTGGGTTGTCCTATTTCATAAAAACCATTTTAGTCAGCCCTTTAATTTATCAATCCTTCTCTTTTTTCTACCACCCTTCCCATTCTTCCTTCAACCCTTCCCATTCTTCCTTCAACCCTTCCCATTCTTCCTTCAACCCTTCCCATTCTTCCTTCAACCCTTCCCATTCTTCCTTCAACCCTTCCCATTCTTCCTTCAACCCTTCCCATTCTTCCTTCAACCCTTCCCATTCTTCCTTCAACCCTTCCCATTCTTCCTTCAACCCTTCCCATTCTTCCTCCAACCCTTCCCATTCTTTCTCCAACCCTTCCCATTCTTCCTTCAACCCTTCCCATTCTTCCTCCAACCCTTCCCATTTTCCCAGCCAAGGAGAATAGGAAAAAGATGGACCTAATTAAATTTCCGAAAATTTGAGGTCCACTTGTCATCCAAATTATAATGAAACGAGGCATTGACGAGTGTGTAAACTATGATAGTTGGGTTTGTTGTTGTACTATAAGGTTATAATGAAACGAGACATTGACGAGTGTGTAAACTATGATAGTTGGGTTTGTTGTTGTACTATAAGGTTATAATGAAACGAGACATTGACGAGTGTGTAAACTATGATAGTTGGGTTTGTTGTTGTACTATAAGGTTATAATGAAACGAGACATTGACGAGTGTGTAAACTATGATAGTTGGGTTTGTTGTTGTACTATAAGGTTATAATGAAACGAGACATTGACGAGTGTGTAAACTATGATAGTTGGGTTTGTTGTTGTACTATAAGGTTATAATGAAACGAGACATTGACGAGTGTGTAAACTATGATAGTTGGGTTTGTTGTTGTACTATAAGGTTATAATGAAACGAGACATTGACGAGTGTGTAAACTATGATAGTTGGGTTTGTTGTTGTACTATAAGGTTATAATGAAACGAGACATTGACGAGTGTGTAAACTATGATAGTTGGGTTTGTTGTTGTACTATAAGGTTATAATGAAACGAGACATTGACGAGTGTGTAAACTATGATAGTTGGGTTTGTTGTTGTACTATAAGGTTATAATGAAACGAGACATTGACGAGTGTGTAAACTATGATAGTTGGGTTTGTTGTTGTACTATAAGGTTATAATGAAACGAGACATTGACGAGTGTGTAAACTATGATAGTTGGGTTTGTTGTTGTACTATAAGGTTATAATGAAACGAGACATTGACGAGTGTGTAAACTATGATAGTTGGGTTTGTTGTTGTACTATAAGGTTATAATGAAACGAGACATTGACGAGTGTGTAAACTATGATAGTTGGGTTTGTTGTTGTACTATAAGGTTATAATGAAACGAGACATTGACGAGTGTGTAAACTATGATATTTGGGTTTGTTGTTGTACTATAAGGTTATACAAACCATATAACACGTGTTAGACTCGTAATGTGCTAATATTTAGGGGGTGCAGGAATTGGGGGACAGGCTTGGAGGGGGTTGGGGTTAGGGGGGTGCGGGAATAGGTTACAGCAGGCTTTCTACCCATCCCAAGCCTGCCCCCCTATTCCCGCACCCCCCAGTCCCCCCCCCCAACCCTGTCCCCTACTCCCGCACCCCCTTAACACTAAAATAATGTCATTCGGTTATAGCCAATCAGCGATAATTTTAAGTATTGATTTTTTTTGAGGTGGGACAATCAGAGTGAGTTACAATAAGCGCTTAATTTGAACTGTTATTATGAGAGAGAGAGAGTGAATTAATAGTACAGGAGCTGTTGTATATCCATCTCCTTCCTCCTCTGTATCATTGCCTGATGTGGTAATGTCGGTTGTACAACACAGAGAGAGAGAGAGAGAGAGAGAGAGAGAGAGAGAGAGAGAGAGGCGTAATGTGTAATAATAAACGGTTAATAATAGTCATCCACATATGGCTATCTCAAACAATTTACTGTCTAATGTTTTCACGTTCACATATGATGTTATTGTTTTAAGTAGTGTGTAGCTGCTTGTATTAAATTAAAAGATGGTAGTTAACGTGTGTGTGTGTGTGTTATTGTTTTAAGTAGTGTGTAGCTGCTTGTATTAAATTAAAAGATGGTAGTTAAGTGTGTGTGTGTGTTATTGTTTTAAGTAGTGTGTAGCTGCTTGTATTAAATTAAAAAGATGGTAGTTAATGTGTGTGTGTGTGTTATTGGTTTAAGTAGTGTGTAGCTGCTTGTATTAAATTAAAAGATGGTAGTTAACCTATTTATTGGAAAGTGTATCATCTAAGGAACAGAGGAAAGCTGTCAAACTCTTACGTGAGTTACCACTATACGGATGATTATATTTGACACAGATTGTACACTCGCGGTCAGAAATTGTGTCCTGAACCCTTGGCACGATGACTCGCAACTAGCCAAGATTTGATGTTTCGAACAAATGTGTGTTGTAGGGAGACGCACAGTTGTTCGAACCTTATAAAAAAAAAAAAAAAAAAAAAATAATTATGAAATTTTTTTATATTTTTTTTTATGATTTTTTTTTTATAAAAAAAAATTATAATTTTTTTTTATAATTTTGTTTAATATTTTTTTATAAAAAAAAATACAATTTTTTTTATACCATTTTTTTTATAAATTTTTATTTTATTTTATTTTTTTGTATAAAAAGAACATTTTATAATTTTTTTTTTATATATTTTTTTTTATAAAAATAAATTTTTATAATTTTTTTTTTAGATGGAGAGTGTGTGTGTGTGTGTGTGTGTGTGTGTGTGTGTGTCAGATGTAGATGGAGAGAGAGGGGGAATGTGTGTGTGTGTGTGTTTGTGTGTGTGTGTGTGTGTGTCAGATGTAGATGGAGAGAGCGGGGGAATGTGTGTGTGTGTGTGTGATGGAGAGTGTGTGTGTGTGTGTGTGTGTGTCAGATGTAGATGGAGAGAGCGGGGGAATGCGTGTGTGTGTGTGTGTGTGTGTGTGATGGAGAGAGTGTGTGTGTTTGTGTGTGTGTGTGTGTGTGTCAGATGTAGATGGAGAGAGCGGGGGAATGTGTGTGTGTGTGTGTGATGGAGAGAGTGTGTGAGTTTGTGTGTGTGTGTGTGTGTGTGTTTAGTGGTACAGAAGAACACAGAAGAACACACAAAAATAATGAAAGAAGAACACAGAACAGCACAGAAGAACAGAAAGAGACACAGAAGAAGAACAGAGAAATAAAGAAAGAAGAACAGAGAACACAGAAGAACAGAAAGGGACACAGAAGAAGAACACAGAAAGCGACACACACATACACACACATATATACACACACTTCACATATTATATACACACATATGAAGACACACACTTCACATATACATACACACGCATACACACACTTCACATATTATATATATACACACACACACATACACACACACACGCATACACACACTTCACATATTATATACACACACTTCACATATACACACACATATATACACACACTTCACATACACACACACACATATATACACACACGCATACATACTTATCCACACACACACACACACTTCTCCACACACACACACACACACTTCTGCACACACACACTTCTCCACACGCACACACACACACACACTTCTCCACACACACACACACACACACACACTTCTCCACACACACACACACACACACACACACTTACACATACACACACTTCTCCACACACACACACTTCTCCACATACACACACACACACATACACTTCTCCACACACACACACACTTCTCCACATACACACACTTCTCCACACACACTTACACATACACACACACACACACACACACACTTCTCCACATACACATACACACACACACTTCTCCACATACACATACACACACACTTCTCCACATACACACACACACACACTTCTCCACATACACACACACTTCTCCACACACACATACACACACACACTTCTCCACACACACTTCTACACATACACACACACACACACGAGTAGTAACAAATCCTTCATATTAATCAAATAATTTTATTGTAACTGATATTTGTATCTATGTTATAGTTAGATATAGAAAAGATGTTAATTATTGCGTTTTGGAATGAAAATACAAGATATTTCCCAGTATTTACAAAATGCTCAATTTTTTTTAAGGAAATTTCCAAGATTCAAGGTATTTTAATTAAATACCTGGTAATTAAGTTAAAGTTACTTAAAGAAACCCCCAGGATCTAGGGAATTTTTGGGATGATTCGGTTCTTTTTGTTCATTTCGGCTCTGTGCTACAAAAATTAAATACAATTTTTTTTAGTTATTTTTGTAATATTATAATAAATTATGTAAGCTAAAAATATATTAATTATTATGTATTGTTTTTTCTGGGAAATATGACAGTAAATTACATTATTAATTAAATAGAGCCGATACGAATTTGTATATAACAGTGTTGCAAACTCCGCGATTTTAGAGCCCAATTTGGCTACTTATTTGGCGGCCATCTTGGAACTCCTGTATGTACACTCGCGGTCAGAAATTGTGTCCCGATCCCCTGGCAAGATGAATCGCAAACAGCCTAGCTTTGAACAATAACTGTGCGTCTCCCTACAACACACATTTGTTCAAATCATCAAAGCTTGGCTGGTTGCAATTCATCGTGCCAAGGGATCAGGACAAAAATTTTGTTTATATAAAAAAAATTTATTATATAAATAATTTTTTTTATATAATTTTTTTTTTTATATGTTACTGGACTGGAAGACCTACATCACACCACAACTGCTCGTTGCCTGGTTCGACCCCGAAAAGGATGCGAGGAGAGACCAAGACGTGGTCGGTTTTTGAGTGTACAGTGTGTTATGAAGGTCCAGATTCCCTCTTTAACATATTGGGCCGTCTGTACCAATCAAGGATCATTACAAGTTTACAAGATAGCCAATCCTTGAGTGTTGTGGTTTTGACGTAGGTTTCTCAAAGAGTATATATAGCGAGAAAAGCCGGTGCTCAATGTCATTCTTCCAGCATTTCTCAAATTTAATTGTTCTGTGTGAGGCCCATTTCTCTCCCTTCTGTAACTGGACTAATTGTATCAGTATTATTGTTACTATAAAAAAAAAAATTTATATAAACTTTTTTTTATAAAATTTTTTTTTTATATAAATTTTTTTTATATAAAATTTTTTTTATATAAATTTTTTTTATATAAAATTTTTTTTATATAAAATTTTTTTATATAATTTTTTTTTTATATAAATTTTTTTATATAAAATTTTTTTTATATAAATTTTTTTTATATAAATTTTTTTTTATATAATTTTTTTTATATAAAATTTTTTTTATATAAATTTTTTTTATATAAATTTTTTTTTATATAAAATTTTTTATATAAATTTTTTTTTTATAAAAAAAAATTTATATAAAATTTTTTTTATATATATTTTTTTATATAAAATTTTTTTTATATAAAATTTTTTTTATATAAAATTTTTTTTATACAAAATTTTTTTTATATAAAATTTTTTTTTATATAAAATTTTTTTTATATAAATTTTTTTTATATAAAAATTTTTTTATATAAATTTTTTTTTTATATAAATTTTTTTTATATAAAATTTTTTTTATATAAAATTTTTTTTATATAAAATTTTTTTTATATAAAATTTTTTTTATATGAAATTTTTTTTATATGAAATTTTTTTTATATGAAATTTTTTTTATATGAAATTTTTTTTATATGAAATTTGTTTTATATAATTTTTTTTTTATAAAATTTGTTTTATATAAAAAAAATTTTATATAAAATTCTTTTTATATAAAATTTTTTTTATATAAAATTTTTTTTATATAAAATTTTTTTATATACATTTTTTTTTTATATAAAATTTTTTTTTTATAAATTTTTTTTATATAAAATTTTTTTTATATAAATTTTTGTTTTATATAAAACAAATTTTATATAAAATTTTTTTTATATAAAATTTTTTTATATAAAATTTTTTTTATATGAAATTTTGTTTATGTGAAATTTTTTTTTATATAAAATTTTTTTTATATAAATTTTTTTTTATATAAAATTTTTTTATATAAAATTTTTTTTACATAAAATTTTTTTTACATAAAATTTTTTTTATATAAAATTTTTTTTATATAAAATTTTTTTTATATAAAATTTTTTTTATACAAATTTTTTTTTATATAAAAATTTTTTTATATAAAATTTTTTTTATATAAAATTTTTTTTATATAAAATTTTTTTTATATAAAATTTTTTTTATATAAATTTTTTTTTTATATTTTTTTTTTTTATAAAATTTTTTTTTATAACTTTTTTTTTATATAAAAATTTTTTTATATAAAATTTTTTTATATAAAAATTTTTTTTAATTAAATTTTTTTATATAAAAATTTTTTTATATAAAATTTTTTTTATATAAAATTTTTCTATATAAAATTTTTTTTATATAAAATTTTTTTTTTATAAAAATTTTTTATACAAAATTTTTTTTATATAAAATTTTTTTTATATAAAATTTTTTTTATATAAAATTTTTTTTATATAAATTTTTTTTTATAAGGTTTGAATAACTGTGCGTCTCCCTACAACACACATTTGTTCGAATCATCAAAGCTTGGCTAGCTGCGATTCATCGTGCCAAGGGATCAGGACACAATTTCTGACCGCGAGTGTACTTGTATAGTATGTTTCTATACACAGTTAATAACATTTCCCTGATTTGGGGGGGGGGACAAGGGGGGTGCGGGAGTAGGGGACAGGCTTGGGGGTGTGCGGGAGTAGGGGGGACAGGTTTGGGGTATGCGGGAGTAGGGGGACAGGCTTGGGGTGGGTAGAAATAATAGTCACTTGAAGTGGGTTGGCGGCCATGATGGCTTGCCCTTCCACTCATTATAATAATTGAAATAATTGGAGACATTATCTCAGCCTTGTTAATTGATTTAACAAAACCTGGATAATTATGTAACAAGATACAATGCTTTACAAATCAGGGAAATTTCAATAACTGTGGATAGAAACACACTATACAAGTACATACAGGAGTTCCAAGATGGCCGCCGAGCAGGCTGGCTGGCAACACTCCTCCCTCCTATCTCATAACACAGCGACGCACACTATCATTCTCCTTGATTTGTTTAATTAAAATTGGGGCTATTTTGGAATAGTTTAAGGGTCGTGGGGTTAAAAATGTCTACAAATGATGACTTATTTATATATGATTTATCCTACATCTCTTAGTAATAATATCACGAATTAAAGTAATAATATCACGAATTAAAGTAATAATATCACGAATTATAGTAATAATAATCACGAATTAAAGACCAATTGCTGTAGTTCCATGACTCTTCCTATAATTTTATTCTTTTTTTACGTTATTTTATCTTAAATTTACATAAGTTATATATCACTAATTTTTATTCTATTTATTGACAGCACTCATAAACTCTCTTTCTCTCTCTCATACACACTCATAAACTCTCTGTCTGTCTCTCTCTCTCTCTCATACACACTCAAACTCTCTCTCTCTCTCTCTCTCTCTCTCTCTCTCTGTCACACACACGTTTGGGGGGTGCGGGAATAGTGGGACAGGCTTGGGGGGTGCGGGAATAGGGGGGACAGCATGATATAATTGGGGGGTATTGGACTGGCTATATTTTGGGCTACTGCCGTTACAGCTCACCTCGACTTGGCTATAATAAACATACTATTGGCAACGCTGATAACTGTATTATCTGGCAACACTGACGACGATAAAGCCATCTGGCAACACTGACGACAAAAGTAGGAGAGAAAAAAAAAACAGAGGTAAACAACACATGGTCCATATTCAAGAACGTTCGTAGTGCATACGATGGCATGGTACCGATACGATGACTCCATATACAAACCACCACAGAGCCGTTGTCGTACAGTACCACACCATCGTATATACCACGGATGTTCTTGAATACGGCTCATTTCAGATATATATATTTTTCTTTCTTCACTCTTTATCTCCTTCGTCGCCATTATTATTATTTTTTTCTCTATCGTTATTTATTTTTGGTATTTATATAGTTAGAGGTGTACAGTATATGGCACCGTGTGTCGATTCCACAGTGGTTGGTATTGGTTTGTAAGTATGCAAACGAAAGAATGTTATATAGCCGTGTTAATGACCGATAAATATTGAAAGAATTTCCTTCCATCGTAGTAATAATAATAATAAGGTAAATATTGAATGAATTACCGTTATTGGGTACGGTTATTCTACCTTCATTACCCACTATTTTAGACCATTCTATGACTATTTACTTCTATGGCATTTTCTCCGCAAATGCCCAATTTCCAAGATAGGGCATATTCAAATGGGGCATTTTGAAATTAGCCTGACCTTACCTGACCTGACCTAACCTAACCTAGACCGCATCAGACTACCGGGACCTAACCTGGGCAAACTACCGGGACCTAACTTGGGCAAACTACCGGGAAATAATCGTGATAAAATACAATAAATGACTGGGGCAAAATACTGGGACCCAGCCGGATCTGGCAACACTGCTGCAAAACGGTAATTCTTTCAATAAATACCGAATTTCCTTCCATCGTAGTAATAATAATAATAATAATAATCTTGGTAATAAAGAACAACACGTGTATGATTTTGTACCACCTCATAATAATAATAATAATAATAATTTTGGTAATAAAGAACAACACGTGTATGATTTTACAGCACCTCAATAATAATAATAATTGAGGGGGTTGAGTTGACTTTAGGTGTTATTTTGAAGATTATAGTTTGATATGATAGTGATTTATTTGCATGATGGAAGGGAAGGTGTTGGTGGATATTACATTGTGTGTGTGTGTGTTAGGGAGAGAGAATGTGTGTGTGTGTTAGGGAGAGAATGTGAGTGTGTGTGTTTGGAGGCTTCTGATTCCTTCAGACCATGCCACGAAACAAGCTCCTTCCATATAGGTGTGTGTGTGTGTGTGTATGGAGGCTTCTGATTCCTCCTGACCTTGTCATGAAACAAACTCCTTCCATATAGGTGTGTGTGTGTGTGTGTGTTAGGGAGAGAGAATGTGTGTGTGTGTGTGTGTTCTTACCCATTTGTATCTTTACAGGATTGAGTCAAGCTCGTAATGTCCCGTATTTTAAATCACAATTATCATATTTTTCTTTAAAGTTATGTATGTTTTTGACACTTCTGGTAATTTGTTCTATTCGTCTATTACTCTATTTGGAAAACTATATTTCTGTACATCTTTATCTCCTCTTCTTTTAATTAATTTCTTATTGTAGGTATTCCTTGTTGACAAAAGTTATCTATATCTATCTTTTCTTTTTCTGTGACACATTTGTAAACCATAATCATATCTCTCTTTCGTCTTTCTTCCAGTTTAGGTAATTTTAGTTTCTTTAGTGTTTCTTCATAGCTTAGTTCTCTTAGACTTGGAAGCCATCTTGTTGCTGCTCTTTGTACTTTTTCTAATTTAGTGATATGTTTCTTTAAATATGTTAGGGAGAGAGAATGTGTGTGTGTGTGTGTTTGGAGGCTTCTAATTCCTCCACACCATCCCATGAAACAAACTCCTTCTATATAGGTGGAGTTTCATGGCAATATTTGAAGGACTCATTTACCTTCAATTATCTGACTACATCACAGGGTCCCTTAAGGAGGTAATTCACTTTTATTACATTAAATATTACATTACTTAACATTAAATATTACATTAAATATTATTGTAGTAGGTTATTTCTTATTTATTCTTTTTTGTTACATTGGAGTGCCTTGATTCCTCCAAAGTATGTCAGGAAACAGAACCAGAAGACCAAAAATAATGGTGTCCTGTTGCTTGAAATAGTTTGGAGGATTCAGTTACTCCAGATTTACATTAGGAGCATCTTGATTCCTCCAATGTATGCCAGGAAACAGGACCAGAGGAACAAAAATAATGGTGTTCTGTTGTTGCTTGGAAAAATAGTTTGGAGGAATCAGTTGCTCCAGATTTACCAAAAACACATAATAATTTCTCCCTTGACTGTCCCACTTGTCAATGACCTTCCTTCTTCCTTCTCGGGTGCCATATGACCTTGGCTGTTATGTTGCCTAATATCAATCCATATTTACAGGTCACACCACCAAGATGGAGGACTTACGGTATAAATATATACAAGAGATCTACTGAAAGAAACACAAGTGATGTGATGCAGTACTTGGTGTGTGTGTTGAGGTGATGACACTTCCATCACCTCAACACCCAGCATCCCAGGCCAACACCCTACAATGCCTACATTGAGCATCCCAGGCCAACACCACCACAGAAGTCACCAATGCACGGCTATAAGGCCAACACCACCACACAAGGCACCAAGGTTCGGCTATAAGGCCAACACCACCACAGAAGTCACCAATGCACGGCTATAAGGCCAACACCACCACACAAGTCACCAAGGCTCGGCTATAAGGCCAAGCAGGGTATATATATATATATATATATCTGTCAAGTGGGTATGTTATAATATGTTTCTGTGTCTGTCAAGTGAGTATATTATATATATATTGTATTTTAATGGGTTTTTTTTCCAGTATAAGTACTGTACTGTCGGCCACAATAATTCATACACACACTGTTGTGGTTTTCAAGGATTTACAACATATAGAAAATGTCACACTATGTAATTGTAATACAATATTATTATTATTATTATTGTCAGGTTTGTTATTTTAAAATGTCAGAATATACAGTAATTGTAATACAACATTATTATTATTATTAGTTTTGTTATTTTGAAATGTCAGTTTGTACAGTAATTGTTGTTGTTGTTGAAGTTCCTCAAGGTGTCTGGCCGAGCAGCCCCGAGCTCCTGAGGAAGGTCATGGCCTGAACCGGGCTTTCCCACAATGCCCTCAGAGAGTGTATGTTGTGTTGTTGGCGAGTGTGGTTGTGTGCGTTGTTGTTGTTGTTGAAGTTCCTCAAGCTGTCTGGCCGAGCAGCCCCGAGCTCCTGAGGAAGGTCATGGCCTGAACCGGGCTTTCCCACAGTGCCCTCAGAGAGTGTATGTTGTGTTGTTGGCGAGTGTGGTTGTGTGCGTTGCAGTCTTCAATGATGTGTTTAATAGAATGGGGTGCTGTGTTACATCCTGGACAGGCATCCACAATGGCTCCATCCAGCCTCTTCTGATAAGTCAGAAGGGCCGGGTGATGGCGTTGTGTTACATCCTGGACAGGTATCTACAATGGTTCCATCCAGCCTCTTCTTATATGTCTCCCAAGGAAGGAAGCTATGGGGGCCAAACCATCACAACATCCCCCCGCCCTATTTTGGGGCACGAGAACCTGGGAACGGCTTCGGTCACCCAGGCAATACCATCCTGACATAGTTTGGAAGAGTGTGTGGTGAGTGGGTAGTGGGTGTGTAGTAGATGGGTGGTGAGTGGGTAGTGGATGAGTGGTGAGTGTAGTGGGTGTGTAGTGAGTGGGTAGTGGATGGGTGGTGAGTGGGTAGTGGGTAGTGTAGTGAGTGGGTAGTGGGTGTGTAGTAGATGGGTGGTGAGTGGGTAGTGGATGAGTGGTGAGTGTAGTGAGTGGGTAGTGGATGGGTGGTGAGTGGGTAGTGTAGTGAGTGGGTAGTGGATGAGTGGTGAGTGGGTAGTGGATGGGTGGTGAGTGGGTAGTGGATGGGTGGTGAGTGGGTAGTGGATGAGTGGTGAGTGGGTAGTGGATGGGTGGTGAGTGGGTAGTGTAGTGAGTGGGTAGTCCTTCAATTTATCACCAAGAGAATCTCATCTTAGTCTATATAATTATAATTGGACTCTGTATATTATTTACCACAACACTATAGTCAAACCAGAATATACTGAGCCTTTGGGTAGGGTCAAGGATTAAGAGCGGCGTTGCCAAATCATCACCAAAACATACCCACATGGTATCCAACATTCTCTGTGATAAATTTAATGGGGTTTCCTTCGCTGTACCAGCAACTGACTGAGAGGGATCTAATAGGGGTCCTCTATTGGCCTTCTCATGGAGGAAATATCTATTTACATTATAAATAATTTCCTTGGCTTAGCTGTGGAAAACACCGACGCACTTGGGAGATGTGTGGTCCATAGTGGTTGGTGTGAGAATGACCAGGTGACTGATATGTATGAGTACACACGTCCTTGACCCACCATTAACCCTTTGTCACAGGAGATGTGGCAACATGTACACAATAGTATGTCACATGTTGTATGGAGTTGTTGTAAATATACTTATAATGAACCTAACTGATCATTATAAATACTTCTTTTTAACATTGTATTATATATTGAATACTTACAGCTACTACAAATTGGCTTATGCATTAAAATTTTAATGATATGGGTTTGTTTTGGTGATGATTTGGCAATGCCGCTCTTAATCCGGACCCCACCCTAGGGCTCAGTATATTCTGGTTTGACTATAGTAATATTGATGTGATTGGTTTGTTTCCTGACATAGTTTGGAGGAGTGGGTAGTGTAGTGAGTAGTGTGTAGTGAGTGGGTAGTCCTCCAATTTCCCACCAAGAGAATCTCATCTTAATTAAGGGGGAAGTTTTGTGTTGGTAAATCTGGAGCAACCGAATCCTCCAAACTATTCCAAGCAACAACAGAACACCATTATATTTGCTATTCTGGTCCTGTTTCCTGGCATACTCTGGAGGAATCAAGGCACTCCAATGTACCAAAAAAGAATTATCACCTTAAGGACCCTGTAATCGTTTTTGAGACTTGGTGGCTTCTGATTCCTCCTGACTATGCCACGAAACATGCTCCTTCTATATTGATGATGTTTCGTGGCAATATTTGAAGGACTCATTTATCTCCAATTTTCTGACTACATCACAGGGTCCCTTAATGTTTATAATAAATAAATGGGTGAATTTCATTGGACTGTGTATATTATTTATTTACCACTATAGAAAGGAATCATCATTATTATTATATGCCTTTGTACTAAGTAAACTGGTTTGTTGTATTGTGTACTGGGGGTTTTGGTTTGATGTTCCTTGGCATGTGTGGGTGTGTGTTTTGGCATGTGTGTGGGTGTGTTTTCGTCTGTTTCGTCCTCTGGTCTCTAAATTGTGTGTCTGGGTGTGTGTTTTGGCATGTGTGTGGGTGTGTTTTGGTCTGTGTCGTCCTCTGGTCTCTAAATTGTGTGTCTGGGTGTGTGTTTTGGTATGTGTGTGGGTGTGTTTTGGTCTGTTTCGTCCTCTGGTCTCTAAATTGTGTGTGTTTTGGCATGTGTGTGTGGGTGTGTGTGTTTTGGCATGTGTGTGTTTTATCATGTGTGGGTGTGTGTGTTTTGGCATGTGGGTGTGAGTGTGTGTGTTTTGGCATGTGTGTGTGTGTGTGTTTTGGCATGTGGGTGTGGGTGTGGGTGTGTGTGTTTTTGCATGTGGGTGTGTGTGTTTTGGCATGTGATGTGGGTGTGTGTGTTTTGGCATGTGTGTGTGGGTGTGGGTGTGTGTGTGTGGGAGTGTGTGTTTTGGCATGTGGGTGTGGGTGTGTGTGTTTTGGCATGTGTGTGTGGGTGTGTGTGTGTTTTGGCATGTGTGTGTTTTGGCATGTGTGTGTTTTTGCGAGTGGGTGTGGGTGTGTATGTTTTGGCATGTGTGTGTGGGTGTTTTTTTTTTTGTGTGTGTGGGTGTATGTTTTGGCATGTGTGTGGGTGTGTGTGTTTTGGCATGTGTGTGTGGGTGTGTGTTTTGGCGTGTGTGTGTGGGTGTGTGTTTTGGCGTGTGGGTGTGTGTGTTTTGGCATGTGTGTGTGTGTGTGTGTTTTGGCATGTGTGTGTGGGTGTGTGTTTTGGCATGTGTGTGTGTGTGTGTTTTACCATGTGTGGGTGTGGGTTTTGGCATGTGTGTGTTTTTTTTTTTGGTGTGTGTGTGTGTGTGTATGTTTTGGCATGTGTGTGTGGGTGTGTGTTTTACCATGTGTGGGTATGGGTTTTGGCATGTGTGTGTTTTTTTTTTTTGGTGTGTGTGTGTATGTTTTGGCATGTGTGTGTGGGTGTGTGTTTTGGCATGTGTGGGTGTGGGTTTTGGCATGTGTGTGTGTGTGTGTGGGTGTTTTACCACATAGTGTAGTGGATGGTGTGGGTTTGTATGCCTCTCGTGTCAAGATGTTGCTGGCCAAAGGTAAGTAAGTATTATTATTATGTATATATATATATATATATATATATATATATATATTGGTAGGTTCCATGACACATATATATATATATATATTAATATACTGCTTTACACACACAGGGTCCATTCCACAGTGGTTGGTATTGGTTTGTAAGCACGCAAACGAAAGAGTATTAGCCGTGTTAATGACTCCTGGGTGAATTAATTAATGAATTTGGTGAGTATCCGTATTCGCAAAATCTATACAACAGTTAGATAATAATGATCACTGAATAGTGTACTCACCAAATTGATTAAAAAATTCACCCAGAAGTCATTAACACGGCTAACATTCTTTCCTTTGGGTGCTTACAAACCACAACAAATGGCTCTGAAAAACTAGCAAAGGGTTAAATGAGTTGGGAAAGAGAATGAAACTATTTCCAAGATAATCCCATGGTTGATTTTATGGATATAAGCCAAGCGTTATTATCCTTCCCACCACCACCACCCAGCAGTGAGTCGGGAGTGGGGTTGACTGTGTAGCCAGCATGGTCGAGTTACTAACTCGACCTTGGTAGCCAGCAGGCTGTACACTTCACCAAAATGTCAATACTGCGAATATATAGCCACTTTTGGCGAATTTTTTGCGACTGGGCTATAGCCAGCAGTGTGACAATGGGATAGCCATACTCAGTCAGTGTTGCAAATGTTTGGCGTGATGGCTGACAGTGTTGCAAATATGTCCTGGCGTTCCATTTGATGCACCTTTTCTGCCTGGCAACACTGTCCGCCATCAACCACCCAGAGCCAGGACTGACACACCGTGACACCACTCTCTGGCCAAAAGTTGCATCTTTTCTTCACATGATATCTTTGTACCCAGGAGTCATAGAGAGCTGGGGTTGATCTCATTCGAAAGAAGAAGAGTTGCTGCGTAGAATGAAACTATATTTAAGTTTCTAGGCATTGTAGTTTAGGCGTAGGAAATAAATGAAATAGAGCAATTTTTGGAGAAATAACTTGGACCTGGCCGGAGTATGTGTGTGTCTGTGTACGGTAGGGGGGATGCGGGAGTAGAGGGCCAGGCTGGGGGGGTGTTTAGGGGGGTGCGGGAGTAGAGGGACAGGCTGGGGGGGGGTTAGGGGTGTGCGTGAATAGGGGACAGGCTTTCTACCCACCCCAAGCCTGTCCCCCTATTCTCGCACCCCCCTAAACCCCTCCAAGCCTGTCCCCTGCTCCCGCACCCCCCTAAACCCCCCCAAGCCTGTCTTCCTACTCCCGCACCCCCTAAACCCCCCCAAGCCTGTCCCCTACTCCCGCACCCCCTTAGTCCCCCCCCAATCCTGTCCCCTATTTCCGCACCCCCTTAACTGTTAACTGCAGTGATGCAAACTTAAATTTTTGTAATCCGCTAGACTAGTCAAGAAAATCCGCTAAATTAATTATAGGAAAGGCTCTTAAAATTTTCAGCTAGATTGGCCTTTCAAATCCTCTTGTAAAATCTTCTTGCTAAATCCGCTTGTAAAATCTTCTTGTAAAATCCTCTTGTAAAATCCGCTTGTAAATTTCAATATTTTTCCCGCTAGATAATTTTCAAATCCGCTAGATCTAGCCTAAAATCCGTCAAATTGGCATTACTGTATGCCGGAGCCAACGAATAGAGAGAGAGAGAGAGAGAGAGAATGAGTGTCCGTGTGTGTGTGAGAGAGAGAGAGAGAGAGAGAGAGAGAGTGAGAGTGTGTGTGTCTGACTCTCAAGTACCCCGTTATAAATTGCCACAGTCTCCCTTTTCCTTCATCCTGTGGTCAATTTAAGGCTTCCTCCGTCCTCCAATTCCTTTTTCCTTCATCCTGTGGTCAATTTAAGGCTTCCTCCGTCCTCCAACTTAATTTTAAAAGGTGTACAACATAATAACGAGGCTCGAGTCGGCGGTTGACTGAACAGAAAACGAAGGATTTAAATATATTGGGTTTTAAAATAGTCCATCATTAAAAATATATTAAATTTAAAAATAGTCGATCCTTGAAAGTCATAGAAAATGGGAAGGTTTTTGATTAGAGAATGGGAAGGCGTTAGAAATGTTAGAAAAAAAGAATAAACCTCACGGTCCGATTCTGCTAACTAGATTGACGTGGGTTTAGATTTTGACATTAAAACATTACGAATTCGTTATATTTTTACTATAGCAGCCTTGCGTAAAAATATACCTACGTTATCAAATTAAAATGATTTGCGTACAAATAGTATTTAGTGAATAATTTAAATAAATGTATATACGAAGGTCAGTAGGAGATGATTCGGACAAAACCTTCCTAACTTATCATATTATTACCAACTCAAAATCAAAATGTATTAGTACGTGATGTGGCTAATTAGAACGGTAAATATCTCAATAAATAACCAATTAACAGCAGCTCTTAGTATCTGGGAAATTATATTTTAGTAAACAGTCGTTAATTTAAGACAAACCCGATGAATTAACATCGTAGATTTTATATTAAAATGGAAAAACTGATGTTAGATCATAGGGTTCATTGCCAACGGGATCTGGCAATCTTGTAGATTCGTTACGCATAGTTACGCTAGGTATGGCGCCATTAACGCGGTTGGACACAGGTGAGTGGGTGTCAATTATCGACTCAGTAATCATTAATTACAGCCTTAGGTAAGTTCACTCTAATTTATATTTGTAGATAATAGATTAATTTAGCCATGTGACCCACCGTGAGGAGTGATAGATCAGAAATAGATGAGAAAAATAATATATAAAAACAGCATTTGCCCGCTCTTTTTAAATATGGCGGTGGTGTCTGGTATCATTCATTAATATCTTTATAATTTAAATATTAGAAGCTTAGGTAAGTCCATGTGGCTATGAGATATAGTTTATATATTTATCTATCGGTATATTACACTGTGGGAAGCGAAGGAATAATAATATAGATGATAAATTCGATAAATAATAATAAAATAAATGTCGTCATCTGATTGCAATCGGAAAACGTTGGAGAGTTGCCATGCGTACGATAATTCAGTGTTGTATTGGTAGTAGTAGTAATATCGGTGGATAGTGGTAATAGTGGTAGTAGTAGTAGTAGTAGTATTGGTAAACGTAATAGTAGTAATATTGGTGGTGGTAGTAGTGGTAATATTGGTGCTGATAGTAGTAGTAATAATATTGGTAGTAGTAGTAGTGGTTATGGTAGTAGTAGTAGTAGTAGTAGTAATATTGGTGGTGGTAGTAGTAGTAGTAATATTGGTAATAGTAATAGTAGTAATAGTAGTACAATAATATTAGTAATAGTAGTAAAATAATAGTACCATAATTGATTAATACAGCGTACCATAATCTGAAAAATCGATAATTTAGTCAGTAGTATACGTACGATACTTTGTGCAGGTCTGCAATTCACTATATTATTTTATTTATTTATTATTATTTTATTTATTTATTATGAGTTAAGTAGAAATAAATAAGAGTATAAAATTAAAAATATAATTATTATACTAATTTTAATTAAAATAATATATCCCAAAAAGAATTAACAATCTTGGATGTTATATATCACGGTCTAGTTATATATATAATGATAATTTAGAACTTACGTACTCGTTTGACCTTAGAAGGAAAAAATAAAAATGTAGTTATTATACTAATTTTAATTAAAATAATATATTTAAAAAAATAATTAATTATCTTGGATGTTATATATTTACTTTGGGCATGTCGGCTTTGCAACCCTGCCTGTCTCGGCCATTACCAATGTTTTCATTCTTAAGGTAATTACCCCAGAGTATCGTAATTTTGGGCTATTTAAGGTAATATTTTGACTATCTAAGGAAAATCGGCATTCAATCACAGAGCTACAAACCCATTATATCTGGGGAAATCTAAGGTAAACTTTTGATAATTTAAGGAAATCTATGGTAAACATTTTGATAATCTAAGGTATTGTGTTTAGTATTTACTATAGAGACTCAGAGGTAATTCGAAGTCGTCTGTTCATATGCTATTCAAGAAGTTCGTGGTGTATACTATGCATGGTACCGATACGATGGGTCCATGGACAAACAACAGAGCCGTCGTACAGTACCACACCATCGTATACACCACGGATGTTCTTGAATACCGCCATAATAGTTTCTGATTACATAGATCAATTTGTGTGTTAATGGCGGCGGCGGCTGGCTGGCTGGCTGGCTGGCTCACCGTCCCAGCCATCACCGCCAATGGCTGTTCTTACCTATTTGTTCTTACCTATTTGTATCTTTACAGGATTGAGTCAAGCTCGTAATGTCCCGTATTTTAAATCACAACTATCATATTTTTCTTTAAAGTTATGTATGTTTTTGACACACACCACTTCTTCTGGTAATTTGTTCCATTCGTCTATTACTCTATTTGGAAAGCTATATTTCTGTACATCTTTATCTCCTCTTCTTTTAATTAATTTCTTACTGTGTCCTCTCATTGTAGGTATTCCTTGTTGACATAAGTTATCTATATCTATCTTTTCTTTTTCTGTGACACATTTGTAAACCATAATCATATCTCCTCTCTTTCGTCTTTCTTCTAGTTTGGGTAATTTTAGTTTCGGTATTATTACAGAATAACTGGGTTTTTGGCTAGGATCGCGCAGTGTTACCACATCCGGCTAGGTCCTGGGAATTTGCCCCAGTCACTTTATGATAGTTTACACCGGTTATATCCCGGTAGTTTGCCCAGGTTAGGTCCCGGTAGTTTGCCCAGGTTAGGTCCCGATAGTCTGATGTTGTCTAGGTTAGGTTAGGTCAGGTCAGGTGAGGTCAGACTAATTTCCAAATTATGTTTGTAAAACGGGGCATATCTCGAAAACGGGGCATCTCCGAAAGAAACACCATAGAATAAAAGTGTTTTAGAATGGTCCAAAATAGTGGGTAATGATACTAAAATACACAATATAGTGAACCCAGTTCTTCTGTAAATTTACCTTAGTTTCTTTAGTCTTTCTTCATAGCTTAGTTCTCTTAGACTTGGTAGCCATCTTGTTGCTGCTCTTTGTACTTTTTCTAATTTAGTGATATGTTTCTTTAAATGTGGGTTCCATACTACTGCAGCATATTCTAAGGTAGGCTTTATAAAGGATGTTATTATTTTCTTGACCATTTCTTCATCTATATAAGTGAAGGCCACTCTCATATTTGCTAACAATGCATACATGCTTCTCACTTTTTCATTTATATGATCATCTGGTGTTAATTTCTTATTTATCATTACCCCTAAGTCTCTTTCTTTCTCTGCTTCATTTAATATTTTGTTTCCAAGTTTGTATTGCCAATTTGGTCTTTTCTCACTTTTTCCAAACTTTATAACATGACATTTATCTGCATTAAACTCCATCTGCCATTTATTACTCCACTCTACCATTTTGTCCAAGTCATCTTGTAACTTTTTACAGCAGTCTTCATTATTAATTGTTCTTTGTACCTTTGCATCATCAGCAAACATATTCATGTAAGTGCCATCTGTACTATTTACTTCTATATCATTTATATATATTAAGAACATTATTGGTGCCAATACTGAGCCTTGAGGAACTCCACTCATCACCTTCAGCCATGGAGAATAGTTCCCTCTTAGTACTGTTCTCATTTTTCTTCCTTCAAGGAAATCTTCCATCCATTTTAGTAGTTTTCCGTTCACTCCTCCTTTATGTTGTAATTTCCATATAAGTCTTTTGTGTGGAACTCTGTCAAAGGCTTTTTTAAAGTCTAGGTAAATACTATCCACCCATCCTTCTCTTTCTTGTATTTTTTCTGATATTCTCGTATAGTAACTTAGTAAGTTTGTAACACATGATCTTTCCTTCCTAAACCCAAATTGTCTCTCTGTTATCATATCATTTTTCTCCAGGTGTTCAACCCAATTTTTTCTTATAATTTTTTCCATAATTTTACATACTACACTTGTTAGTGATACTGGTCTATAGTTAAGTGGGTCTTGTCTATTTCCTTTCTTAAATAATGGGACTATATTTGCTTGCTTCCAACTTTCTGGTAATTTTCCTTGTTGTAATGAGTTTTGAAATATTATAAATAATGGCTTACTTAGTTCTTTAGCACATTCTTTTAATACCCAACATGAAATTTCATCAGGTCCACTTGCTTTAGTTTTATCCACAGCTTCTAACTCTTTCTCTATTTCTAATCTGCTCACCTCAAACTCTTTTAGTTCATACGTGTTTGTGTTCGTATTTTCTTCTGGTGTGAATACATTTTCCTTAGTGAATACCGACTGAAATTTTGTATTTAATATTTCGCAAATTTCTTTTTCTTCTGTATATATTTTTCCTTCATCCATTATGTTTTGAATTTTGTCCTTTATTTTTGTTTTGCTTTTGATGTAACTGTAGAATAGTTTTGGTTGTTTCTTACTTTTATTAATAATATCTTTTTGGTATTCCACTTGGGCTTCTCTTCTTATCTTGGTATATTCATTTCTTACACTTTTATATTTATTATATGTTCTTTCACTTCCATGTCTTCTGAATCTGTTCCATAAGGTGTCTCTCTTTTTCTTGGCTTCTATACATTTGCCATTAAACCATTGTTTGATTCTGTTAGTTTGTGGTTTCTTGTTTGGGATGTATTTATTCACTCCATCCTGATATATTTTGCAAAAATTTGAATATTGATCATTTATGTTATCAACGTCTATCATTTCGTTCCAATTAATATTTCTGAAATACTTTTTTAATTCATTGTAGTTTCCTTTTTTAAAGTTTTGTATTTTGTTTGGTTTATCTTGGACTTCTACTATATCATATGATATTATGAAATCCCATTTTATTACAACATGATCACTTTTTCCTAATGGTGGTTTATATTCTATATTATTAATTTCATTTTCATTTCTAGTAAATATTAAGTCTAATAGTGATGGTTCATCCGTTCCTCTTATTCTTGTATTATTAGTAATATGTTGTGTTAACAAGAAGTCTTGAATTAAATCTAGTAATTTACTATTCCATTGGTTTTCTGTTGCCTTTGCTTCATAATTTCTCCAATCTATATTGGTGTTAAAGTCTCCTGTTAATATTAACCTTTGAGATTTGTCTTCCATCCTTTGTAACATTTCTTTGAGGTTCTTCTCTGTGAAATTTATTAGTTCTAAATATTCATTATTATCCCATGTTCTTGTCTTTGGTGGCATATATAATGTAGCAACAGTAATTACTTCTTCTGGTGTTATAATATCTACTGTTATTAATTCAACTTTATCTGATACCTGTAATTCTGTTTGGTTTACCTTTAAATTTTTATGGGTTAAAATCATTACTCCACCTCCATTTTTTCCTACTCTATCTTTTCTCCATATGTTGTATTCACACAGGTTAAATACATCATTTGTTATTTTATTATTTAACTTAGTTTCTGTGAAGCATATTATCTGTGGTTTTTCTTCTTGTATAACATCTTTAATTTCAGTTAATTTAGATACAATACCATCTACATTTGAGTATATCATTTTTATTTTTTCATTTCTGTATATTTTTCCTAGTTGACATCTCTTTTTCTCCACCATTTTTTGACTTGCATTCCCACTACTCTGTAGAAAAAATGTCTTTCCTCTTCTTCAGTTCTTTCACTGTTCTTCCATTTTGCTTCTTCCACTTTTTCTTTGAGTATTTCTCTGTCTTCCTTGGTTAAGCATCTGGCTACCTGTATCTTGTTCCATTCTTCAGAGTCCTTCAAATTCCTGGCATTTCTCAATACAGTTTCTACCATGTTACTACTTTGTACAATTATCTTTAGTGGTCTCATTTTATTTTCTTCAAATTTCCCCAGTCTGTGGAATTCTTCTATCTTTACTTCTTCTTCCTCTTCTTCCATTATGGTTTTCATTATACCTGTGATTTTGTTCATTTCTTCTTTATCCCTAGCTATTTTATTTCTCATTTCTTCTTCTTTTACTCCATATATTATTATTGATTTATTCATATCAATTGTTTCTCTGACAAACCTTACATTTTTTCTTATTACTTCTTTCTTTATGTCCATTATTCCTTTATCTTGCTTCATGTTTGTTTTTATCTCTTCTTTTTCTTTTAGAATCTGTGCATATGTTTTAACCATTTCTTCTTTACATGCATTTACTACATCATTTGCTTGTTCTATTTTCTCTTCAATTTCTTCATTCTTTTCCACTATGTGACTGGCTTTGGTCAACACATCTGCCTTCTGTTTCATTTTGTTTATATCTTTCTCCTGTTCTACTAAATTTCCTCCTATTTCATTTGTTTTGGATTTTACTGTTTTTAGTTCAGTTGCCATCTCTTCCAATGCTATATCTTTCCTATTCATTTCCTTTAGTAAATTCTCATTTCTCTTTTTTGATTCAATTAAAGCCTCTTTTATTTCCAACACTTCATCCTCCAACTTCTTAACTCTTTTTATTACTTTATTTAGATCTTCAAACTCTACTAAATCACAATACTCCTCTTCCTTCTTCTTCTTTTTTCCTTCTCTTCTTTCAAACAGACTCATGATTGGTTTTTTTACTTACAGTTTAGCTGCCTGGTACAGTACCATCTCTCACCCTAAGGAATTGCTGACTCAAACTTGTTATGTCTGCTGGCTACCACTGCTAGATTCACTCTTTTCTTCTCTCAGTTATTTACACTTTGTTGTTTTATATTCACTGCACTTTTCTACTCATTATCTTTCTTTACTTTTATGTGACCAATTAAACACAAGCTTGACTCAAATCCATAAACAAATAGGTAAGTGATGATTTATGTCTGGAGCTGTGGGTCAGCACGTCCACTCCCTGTGACTCCCTCTGTGTGTGTGTGTGTGTGTGTGTGTGTGTGTGTGTGTGTGTGAGAGAGAGAGAGAGAGAGAGTGTATGAGAGGTAGAGAGAGTAAGAGATAATTTTTGTATTTCTTTGTATTATTATGAGACAGTACAGGAATATAAAATGGTACAAATCCATGAAAACTATGACAATAATTACACAATAAATTTGATACATGTAAAATAATACAGAAGTGTACCCTAATTACATACATGTAAAGTAACATACTGTATACTGTATATCAGGAGTATCAAACATACATCTATATGACTTGTATTTATAACTTAACATGTAAACACAAATTTAGATAAAATTTACCTTTCTTTCTTATTATTATTTTTATTATTATTATTATTATTTTCATTATTATTATTATTATTATCATTAATCCATTATTATTATATTACTTCCTTAATAAGTGGTATGGATCTGTTTATAATTATCTGGCCCGAGTACTGTATACTCTAATTCAATTTATCCCGCTGGGGTAAATGAGTTTGACAACCCTGGTATAGAATGACCCTGTAATCTTAATTTCCAATTTTCTCTACTATCTCATAGGGAGGGCCCTTTCCAGTTTAAAAGCAATTTGTTAGTACTGGTTGGTAATAAGACTAACACCTTATCACCAACCTCTATCACTCTATCCTTATTAGCTCTTTTATCATAATGATGTTTATATACTTTTCTCCTGATGATTTTAAGTTATTCCGAGCGGTGTTTCAGATATCCTCTAAGCATTTCTTAAATCTAACACATACTGATACATGTTGTAAACTTGATTATCTTTGGCTTCTCCAGACCAGATGTCACTCAGCAGTCTCAGAGGCACCCTTATCATGTGACCATACAACAGTCTCAGAGGGTGCCCTTACCATGTGACCATACAACAGTCTCAGAGGGTGCCCTTACCATGTGACCATACAACAGTCTCAGAGGGTGCCCTTACCATGTGACCATACAACAGTCTCAGAGGCACCCTTACCATGTGACCATACAACAGTCTCAGAGGCACCCTTATCATGTGACCATACAACAGTCTCAGAGGCACCCTTACCATGTGACCATACAACAGTCTCAGAGGGCCCCTTACCATGTGACCATACAACAGTCCCAAGGGTGTAAAGCCTGTGTGTGCTTGGGGTACCTCTCTCTATGCAAATAAAACTACTGGTAGGTACCGGTCCCAATCCAATGGACACTCTTAACAAGTGTCCAGTGTGGAGATGAAAGTCTGATATATGTATATATGTATTAAACTTGTCACAAAGACCATTAGCCATTGGATGATAAGGAGACCTAAAACATTGCTTTACACTAATGAGTCTATATATTTCCTGCATTATGTTTGAAGTGAACTGATAATCCCTATCACTCAATATTTCTTGAGGAAAGCCCCACTGCTAAGAATGTCTAGTAAAGCTTCAGCCACTCTTTCAGTTTCTATTACTGATAAAGCTACTGTTTTGGTCCACATTGTGACATAATTAATTAATGTCAGTACACATCTATTGTCCTGTGAGGATGGAGGACTAATAGGGTGTACAAGATCTATTGCTATCTTTTGAAAAGGGACACTCTTAAGAGGAACTGAACCAAGGGGTACCTTGCTCTCTTTACCCTTAGGTAATATCTTCTGACACCTGTCACAACTATAGCACCATCTCTTGACTTGGTTAGACATTCCTGCCCAATAAAATGAACTGCTAACCCTATCATCAGTCTTGGTTATCCCTAAAAGTCCTCCCAGCAGACAGACCCTCATGAGTTAATGTCAACACATACTTCCATCTGTTTAATTTCCTCCCTATATTTACTTGTCTTAATTCTGTACCATAAATCATTCACTTTTTCTAACTTGATATTTGAATTCCTTCATCTGCTAATTAGTGCCTTAATCAAGTCATCCTTCTGCTCTTCCAGGGTAACAGGCAAACCATTAAAAGTGTCAAACTCTATCTGATTAATACATAGAGGTTTAAACTTATCCCTAACCTCCTACTCAACCCTACTACTACTACTATTACTACTACTATTAAGTGGTGTAGTGTAAATATGTCACTATCTCTCTTTGGTACACACACACACACACACACACCAACCATGTAACAATTATTATTATCTAAATATAATACTAAATATTTATTACAATGCTTAAACACCAATTAACCATTACCTAACATAACATAACCGTTACCTAACCTAATCTAACCATTACCTAACCATTACCTAACCTAACCTAGCTTATGTCTTGTTTTTGTCGATCCCACAGTGGTTGGTATTGGTTTGTAAGCACGCAAACGAAAGAATGTTAGCCTTATAAATGACTTGTGGGTGAATTATTTAATGAATTTGGTGAGTAAACTATACAGTGATTATTATTATCTAACTGTTGGATAGATTTTGTGAATATGGATACTCACCATTTGGAAAATAACGAAGCCTTACAAGTGTGGTTGGTTGGGAAGCTTACAAACCAATACCACTGTGGAATCAACCCATATACAGTTTGCCACAGAAATTCTTACACAGGTTATATGGAAAGAGAAGTTATTGATTATTGTGAATGTTTACCAAGTGACTCTTATCATTACAAAACAACAAACCTAATAATAATAATAATGTTGTATTGCAGTTACATAGTCTTAACCTTTTATCTTTCTCTATGCATCTTCTTTTTATTATTATTATTATTGATATTATTATTATTATTATTAATATTATTATTGCTAATATTATTAATATTATTATTAATATTATTATTATTAATATTATTATTATTATTATTATTATTAATATTATTATTATTATTATTAATATTATTTTTATTATTTTTATTATTATTATTATTATTTTTATTATTATTATTATTATTATTATTTTTATTATTATTATAAGTTGGCTTCATTTCCACCTGTGTATGTATTAGGTTTTGTAAAAATTATAAATTGTATAATTATTAGGTTTAAAAAAAATATATAAACTGATTTGGTTGTATATTTGTTACAGAGTTTTGGAATTAACTGGAGTTGTACAAGTATGAGACCTCCTTCCATCTATAACAACAACAACAGCAACAACAACAATAACAACAATAACAAGACATTATTATAGATTACTGTAAGTATTTGTAAAGTTACATTGTACCATATTCAACAACATTCATGGTGTATACGATGGTTCTGTTGTCTTTATATGGAGACATTGTATGTACCATGGATGTGTGTGTGTGTGTGTGTGTTTGGAGGCTTCTGATTCCTCCTAACCATGCCATGAAACAAGCTCCTTCCATATAGGTGTGTGTGTGTGTGTGTGTTAAGCCTCGGCCACACGGTACTGAGACATGTTTGGAGACATTTTCAAAACATTGCCTCAGACATGTTCGGTTTCATGTTCGACATGTCTCGTTTGGATGTACAAACTCGTGAACATGTTTTGAGACAATGCAGTGTGGATGTTTGGTGGCTGGGAACAAGTGTGTGAACAACCAATTGTGTGAACATTCTCCACCTGAGTGGATGTACACTGCAGTACACGGCATTGTCATATTAATTATGTACAGTCGGCGGCAGAAGTCCTGTCGCCTCACCTGCTTCACCGAGAGACACAGTGTTCATGGACTTGAGAAATACACACGTTTTCTACACTTAATAATCTCGAGTCTATGAACATCGCGTGCCTCGGTGAAGCAAGTGAGGTGACAGGACTTTTGCCGCCGACTGTACACTGGATCAAAAAAGTGTGGTGCAAGTGGTGTCCGATGGTTCTGTAAATGATCGCTACAGCTCATGATAAACAAGCTCGTTTTCAGTAGCCATCGTCTTAGGTGTCAGAATGTTTTACGAGGGAAATGCACGATACTTTTTTGATGGAGTGTACACCTCGTATATTGATGTAGGTACTGCAAGTGTATTGGTACAAATACTATAATTATATACTATCACCTCCAATAATAGTGACACACCCTCCTCTATATCTGTGTATTCCCAGTGTGACAGACCAACAGTCCCTCCCACTTTCATCCTCCAGAAACACATACACCTGTATTCTCCTTCCCATCTATCCCTACTACCCTAAGTAACCTGTTGTACAGAGAAGGGACACCAGGGACACACAGTTATCGATATTATTGTTTTAAGTAGTATGTAGCTGTTTGTATTAAATTAAACAATGGTAGTTAACCTATTTATTGGAAAGTTTATCATCTAAGGAACAGAGGGAAGCTGTCAAACTCTTACATGAGTTACCCCTATATGGATGATTATATTTGACACCAACTGTACCTTAGCAGTTTTTCATTACTTCTTATCACCTTTTTAATCTCTTCTTCTTCTTCTATTTTATTTCCTTGTTTTGCCCATTCAACCTTACCTGAAAATTTCTATTAATTTCTAAAAATGTCTGCAAAGATAACTTTTAATTTCTCTCGACATTCACTCACTTTTTTTGTTTGTTAATTTCTACCACCACTTCCTGTTCTATATTCTTTTTATCACCTAAAATATTAACTGCTTCTATTCCTGGAGTTTATCTCACTGTT
The DNA here is from genome assembly GCA_033782935.1 of Petrolisthes cinctipes. Taxonomy (NCBI): domain Eukaryota; kingdom Metazoa; phylum Arthropoda; class Malacostraca; order Decapoda; family Porcellanidae; genus Petrolisthes; species Petrolisthes cinctipes. Next base: position 62,822 of record JAWQEG010004975.1, read on the forward strand.
CTGTTACCTAACCCAACCCAACCCAACCTAACCTAACCTAAAATATTAACTGCTTCTATTCCTGGAGTTTATCTCACTGTTCTGTTTATTATCTGTTCCACAACTGAATCACAGGATATCAAATCAACTCTCTCTTTCTACTTCATTATTATTTTCTCACCAATTTCTTTCATACCTGACATTTTCCTCCAGGGCTTCATTTATGTTTGTGTACAGTTGGCAGCATAAGTTTGCTTCATTTCCACCTGTGTATGTATTAGTTATAGTTATGTTGTAATACAATTTTAATACAGAGATGACAGATATAGTTCTCATATGGTAAATTATGTATGTTGTAATGTATTAGTTATAGTGTTGTAATACAATTTTAATACAGAAATGACAGATATAGTTCTCATATGGTAAATTACTTATGTTGTTAAAATGGAAACTGGTTCAGAATGCAAGTATCTGGTCATATTAGCAATATTAAATACATGAGATGGACGCGAATTTATGCTGTCGACTGTACATATTGAAGTTGTTCCTTAAGTTTTACTACCTTCTCCTTTAATGTCATATTTTCATTCCTTGTCATTTTAACACTTCTCTTCTACCTTCTCAATATTTTGTTATAAATTTCTGCTACCATACTGCTGTCTAAGGGGGTGCGGGAGTAGGGGGACAGGCTTGGGGGGGGGTTTAGGGGGGTGCGGGAGTAGGGGGACAGGCTTGGGGGGGGGTTAGGGGGGTGCGGGAGTAGGGGTGCAAGCTTGGAGGTGGGTAGAAAGCCTGCTCCCTATTTCCGCACCGCTCTAACCCCCCCCCCCCAATCCTGTCCCCCTACTCCTGCAGCCCCCAATCCTGTCCCCTACTCCCGCACCCCCCAATCCTGTCCCCTACTCCCGCACCCCCCAATCCTGTCCCCTACTCCCGCACCCCCCAATCCTGTCCCCTACTCCCGCACCCCCCAATCCTGTCCCCTACTCCCGCAGCCCCCAATCCTGTCCCCTACTCCCGCACCCCCCAAGCCTGTCCCCCTACTCCTGCACCCCCCTAAACCTCCCCCAAGCCTGCCCCCTACTCCCGCATCCCCCAATCCTGTCCCCTACTCCCGCACCCCCCAAAATCCCCCTTCACCCCCCTAACCTTCACCTCCCCCAAGCCTGTCCCCCCTATTCCCGCACCCCCTTAACACTAACTAACTAAAGGCCGTATCACACGGTCGCTCATTTCCTGCGACATCGTGTCGTACGACATCATTTTCGACGACATGTCGCGTGAAACAATAGCACACGGCAAATTCTCATTCAGACAACAACGACGACCGACGACACCACGCGGGCGGCGGGATAACCAAAACACTCTGTTACAAAAGCCACATCACCAAGGATGGACGTCATTAACCGAACCGAACCTAACCTAACCATTTTAGCTGTTTTGTGCATGTGCAATTGCTTTGGAAGAAGAAGAAAGAGGTTTGGACCAGGCGGCAGGCGAAAGCAGAAATGTAAACAAACCCCGAAATCAAATCAATATTCCATGCTCATATTTAACAGTTACATTCGGTGTATATAATATATAAGATCTAGGAATACAATTTCTATATTCATATAATGATACCTAAACTACTTAAATCATAATATGCCATAATAATATATTCCATACAATATTATTTACTATAGACTTTCAACGACTTTCTCCCTGTCGCAGGAAATCGCCGACAGTTTTCGATAATTTCCGTCAACACCTCGTCGTCCGAAATCTCCCATTTCCCACGACATGTTGTCGAAAATCGTGTCGTACGACACGATGTCGTCGGAAAAAGTGCCCGTGTGATAGCCGCTTAAGTAACCTGTTTGTTGTCACTATTGGTGTTGGTTTTAGAATACAACACTTCATCTAACATTAATAACCTTATTTTCCATTTAGTATCTTGCCCAGAGTATTTCATTACTGATCAAAATACATCTTTTAATCAAATACTATCATCTATCAATATATATATATCTCCCTTCTCTTAATGTTCACTTTGCTTCTCCCTTCCTTTCCTTCCTTCCTTTTCTTAATGTTCACTCTGCTTCTCCCTGCCTCTCCTTCCTTCTTTCCTTTCCTTTCCTTTCCTTTCCTTCCTTCCTTCCTTCCTTCCTTTTCCTTTCCTTCCTTTCCTTTCCCTTTCCTTCCTTCCTTCCTTCCTTCCTGAGAACACAAAAAGACACCAGCTCCTTCCCAGTGATGTGTGTATGTCCGTGTCTGGATACTGTATGTATGTGTGTGTGTGTGTGTGTTTGGAGGCTTCTGATTCCTCCTAACTATGCCACAAAACAAGCTCCTTCCATATAGGTGTGTGTGTGTGTGTGTTAGAGAGAGAGGGAGAGAATGTGTGTGTGTGTGTGTGTTTCATGATAATATTTGGAGGAATTATTTGCTCCACATTTACCACCAACATTGTACTGTCTCTCTTAGGGTCAATTCCACAGTGGTTGGTATTGGTTTGTAAGCACGCAAACAATAGAATGTTAGCTGTGTAAATGACTTCTGGGTGAATTATTTAATGAATTTGGTGAGTAAACTATACAGTGATTATTATTATTATTATTATTATTATTACTGGTATTATTATTTTTATTATTATTATTATTATTATTATTATTATTAAATGACTTGTGGGTGAATTATTTAATGAATTTGGTGAATAAACTATACAGTGATCATTATTATCTAACTGTTGGATAGATTTTGTGAATGTGGATACTCACCTTTTGGAAAATAATGAAGCCTTACAAGTGTAAGGTTGGTTGGGAAGCTAACAAACCATTTCTTCACTTATCTTTGCTCATCCATACATTAAATAGGTTGTAATTTGTTATTACAGAGTTGTAGAGTTGAGTTGTAATAGAGACAAGACATAGAATTAACCTTAAGGGGGTGCGGGAATAGGGGGACAGGCTTGGGGGTGGGGGGGGTTAGGTGGGTGCAGGAATAGTGGGACAGGTTTGGGGTGGGTAGAAAGCCTGTCCCCCTACTCCTGCACCCCCCCTCCCCCAAGCCTGTCCCCCTATTCCCGCACCCCCCAAGCCTGTCCCCCTATTCCTGCACCCCCCAAGCCTGTCCCCCTATTCCCGCACCACCCAAACACCCCCCAAGCCTGTCCCCCTATTCCCGCACCACCCAAACACCCCCCAAGCCTGTCCCCCTATTCCCGCACCACCCAAACACCCCCCAAGCCTGTCCCATACTCCCGCACCCCCCAAGCCTGTCCCCCTATTCCCATTATTATTATTATTATTACTTTTATTATTATTATTATTATTATTATTATTATTATTATTGTTATTATTAATTTCTTCACTTATCTTTGCTCATCCATAAATTAAATAGGTTGTAATTTGTTGTTACAGAGTTGTGGAGTTGTAACAAGAGACTGAGGAACCTTCATTGTTTGTTTGTTGTCCACTGTGTTCTTCCTTCCATCAACAACAACAACAGTACAAGCATTTACTATAGGACCTTGAGGAACAACAACAACAACAACTACAACATCAACTACTACTACTACAACTGTAAGTTTGTATGGAATTACATTGTTGTATTTCTCTCTCTCTCTCCTTCATTAATTCATTCCTTTCTTCCATTCTCTCTCTCTTCCCTTCATTCTTCCATTTTCTCTCTCTCATTCCTTCCTTTCTTCCTTCCATTCTCTCTCTCTCTCATTCATTCCTTTCTTCCTTCCATTCTCTCTCTCTCTCTCTCTCTCATTCATTCATTCCTTTCTTCCTTCCATTCTCTCTCTCTCTCTCATTCCTTCCTTTCTTCCTTCCATTCTCTCTCTCTCTCTCTCTCATTCCTTCCTTTCTTCCTTCCATTCTCTCTCTCTCTCTCTCTCTCATTCATTCATTCATTCCTTTCTTCCTTCCATTCTCTCTCTCTCTCTCTCTCTCATTCATTCCTTTCTTCCTTCCAATCTCTCTCTCTCTCTCTCTCATTCCTTCCTTTCTTCCTTCCTTCCATTCTCTCTCTCTCTCTCTCTCTCATTCATTCCTTTCTTCCTTCCATTCTCTCTCTCATATTCATTCCTTTCTTCCTTCCAATCTCTCTCTCTCTCATTCATTCCTTTCTTCCTTCCATTCTCTCTCTCTCTCTCTCTCTCATTCATTCCTTTCTTCCTTCCTTCCATTCTCTCTCTCTCTCTCTGTTGGTCCAGATTTACTACCAACAAAATTCTGTCACCTTAAGTGAATTCTCTAACAGGTCACAACATCTCATCATGTCCTTATGTTCTCTATCTTTTGGTTCTGTCCCTTCTGATTCTTCTGCTATGTTGTACAGTTGTGGTCAATAATAATAATCCACATATGGGTACCTCAAACAATTTACTGTGTAATGTTTTCACGTTCACATATGATGTTATTGTTTTTAAATACTTCGTAGCTACTTCTATTAAATTAAAAGATGGTACCTAACCTATTTAATGGAAAGCCTATAAGCTAAAAAATACATTTTACAGCTGTCAAACTCTTAGGTGAGTTACCCCTCTATGGATGATTATTTTTGACTACGACTGTACAGTACTGTTCTTACATTTTTTCTCAATCTATTTCTGTTAACTTATGAAATGTAAGCAGCTGTTTGTGTGTGGTCAAAGATTGTATTAAATGTTCAAGTACAGTAACATTCAATAATAATAATAATAGTAATAATAATAATAGTAATAATAGTAATAATAATAATAGTAATAATAAAAATCATAATAATAGTAGTAGTAATAATAACCTAATTGCCCACTATGATTTATATAATATACAGTTTGTATGTATGTATGTAGCTTGGAAGAAAAATAGTTTGGAGGAATCATTTGCTCCAGAATTACATTAGGAGTTTCTTGATTCCTCCAAAGTATGCATGTTACTTGGGGAAAAAAAAATAGTTTGGAGGAATCATTTGCTCCAGATTTATTATTATATATTTTCTATTTATATATGACATTAACAATAATTAATTTGTTTATTTTACAGGTGTGTAGTGGGAGAGAAGAGGAAGAGGAGAACGACACGAGAGAGAAGAGGAGAACAACACGAGAGAGAGAAGAGAACAACATGAGAGAGAGGAGAAGAATAAGAACAAACACAAGAAGAGAAGAACAACAAGACAGAACAACACACAAGAACAAAACCTCTAATATAATACAGTGTATAATAACAGGAAATAAAAATTAAATACATTATTAATTATTATGCTTTATTAAAAAACCTCTATAGTATTAACATAATTATAATTCCACCAGGTGAATAAATTAATTAATTTATACCTGTAAGGGTGTAGGGTTCAATTAAAAATTATTGATGTTATTATAATATTTGTCTGTGTGTGTGTGAAATATCACACACACAAACAAATATTATAATAACACCAGTAATAATTACATACATAAAAGAATGTAGGGTTTAAGTAAAAATTATTGATGTTATAATATTGTCTGTGTGTGTGAGAAATACCACACACAGACAGACAAATATTATAACCATCAGTGATAATTACATACCTAAAACGATGTACAGTTCAAGTAAAAATTATTGATGATGTTATAATACTGTGTGTGTGTGAGAGAGAGAGATCACTCTCACACACAGACAGACAAATATTATTATAACATCAGGTTCAAATAAAAATTATTGATGTTATTATAATACTGTATGTGTGTGTGTGTGTGTGTGAGACATATCATACACACACACACACAGACAAATATTATAACAACATCAGTGATAATTTTATACCTGTAAAGTCCCATCCACACAAGGCAAAAAGACGCAACCCAGTGAAATTCTCTTGCTTTTTACCAGTGTTACCAGATCGAACTGTCTCTGGCAGCTATTTACCACTTGTGCCACACCCACGATATTGGTAACAGTGTTTGCCCGAAGTTTTTTTGCCTCGTGTGGAAGGAGCTTAAGAGTTCAAATATAACTTTAGGGGATAGTACAGTGTTGGTGGTAAATGTGGAGCAATTGATTCCTCCAAACTATTCCAACCAACAACAGAACACCATTGTCATGTTTCCTGGCATACTTTGGAGGAATCAAGATGCTCCAATGTAATTCTGGAGCAACTGATTCCTCCAAACTATTCCAAGCAACAACAGAACACAATTGTCAAAATGTTGAAGTTGTTTCCTGACATACTTTGGAGGAATCAAGATGCTCCAATGTACCAAAAGTGTATTATCTCCTTAGTGTTATTATAATACTGTGTGTGTGTGTGACAAATACACACACACACACACACACAGATATTATAACAACAATATAACATTGTGTGTGTGACAAATACACACACACACACACAATATGTTACTGTTGTTATAATACCTGTGTGTGTGTGTGTGTGTGTGTTAGTGGAGAGAGAAACATCACACACACACACACACACACAGTAACTTCATAAAACACTCACATTAACTAGTAGTAGTAGTAGTAGTAGTAGTAGTTGATGTAAGGATGAACACAGTGAATAATGAAGGTTGTTAAGTCTCTTGTACAACTACACTCCACAAATCTGTAACAAAATACAACCTAATTAATTTAAAGGAAATTATTCAACTTTATAATAATAACACAGAATATTATTTCTGGCTTAACCAAGAAGTATTATTAAATTTGTTGGTGGATATTTGATTGTGACTGTACTTAAGGGGGTGCAGGAGTAGGGGACAGGCTTCGGGGGGTGCGGGAGTAGGGGGACAGGCTGGGGGGGGGGTTAGGGGGGTGCGGGAATAGGGGACAGGCTTTCTACCCACCCCAAGCCTGTCCCCCTATTCCCGCAACCCCCCAGTTCCCCCCGAAGCCTGTCCCCTACTTCTGCACCCCCTTAAGTACAGTCACAGTAAAATATCCACCAACACTTTCCTTCCATCGTAATAAATATCTTGGTAATAAAGAACAACACGTGTATGATTTAACAACACCTCATAATAATAATAATAATAATAATAATAATAATAATAATAATAATAATAATAATCTTGGTAATAAAGAACAACACGTGTATGATTTTGCACCACCTCATAATAATAATTGAGGGGGTTGAGTTGACGTAAAGTGTTGTATACAAAAAAGGCAGGGAGGAAGGAAAACCATTTCAAGAGAGATTCTCTTGTTGGTTAATTGGAAGGCTACTGATTATTATTATTACTATTATTAT